>JAVYIG010006017.1:0-125579 GCA_035222895.1 Strongylocentrotus droebachiensis | reverse complement strand
ACAAAACACTGTTTTGTATACAGACAAAGGTGTACAGTCTATATAAACCAGCTCGCTGATTTCACATTCTTATTCATATTGTCCAGAAACCTCGTAAGTCTTCTCATTCTTTATTATCCGAAGTTGGCCACCCAAATAATACTCAAATGTGCATCTTCTTGTGTATCTTCATATATCAAATTGAAATACAACTATATTGTACCACATACATATGGTAATGTTGATGTACACCCCCTCTTTCTTTCTTTTCTTTTTTTTTTTCTTCTCTCTCTCTCTCTCTTTCCCCTTGTACCAATATTTGTTCCTCTATATTCGTATGAGTATGTATCCATGGAGGGTAATCATGCTATCAAGCTTTGCCTACTTTGTAAACCCTCCTGTTTGATGGTTTTGATTAGTTACAGCCAGGCTTACCTTATTCGACATTATATTCTTTTGAAATGTGCAAAATTTGCAATGTTTTGTTTGTAATATATTTGTAAAAATGCAAAAGAAAAAAAATTCAAACAGAGATAAACAAATCAAATCAAATCAAATCAAACTAAACGAGATCAGTAACACTGGCTTGAAATTGTGTATACATAACATAAAAGTCTAGAGCATTTCGCCAGTTCTTTGCCGATGTTATTTCGTGCTCGTTTCACGTTTCAAATGTATTATATTGCTTTGTCAGACTGATTAATTTACACATATATGTATTTTTCTTACCATGTATGATACATGTACAATGATGGTTTAGTGTCATGGATTTAACTACATGACGACATTAACACCAGATAACTGGTACATGAATTACATGAAACGTTTTCAAAATGATGTCATGATATTTTTGTTATACTACTACGTCTGTGTGAGTTTATCATGCATTGATCTTGAACAACGTCCAAGGTCTGTTACGGTTGTCATGGTTATAGATGAGATTCAATTTTTAATTGAGTTTGTATTAATATTTATTTTAATTTACCCCCAAACGTGCATCAGAAGCAAATTTTGTAGAGCAGTTACATGTCATATTTAGAATATGAAGTCACACGCTCTTCAGGAACCCTATTTTCTCTGATATTCTTCCACACTTGCATAAAAACAATGGAAACGCTCACAAATCACTGTCCACGTCTCCCCAGAACTCAACCTTTTCTGTAACTACACTGTTGGTGATATAAATATTTTGACCCCAATTTATGGAATGATTTTGACAATGACTTATTCCTAATAGATATAGATAATAGTATACATTCTCTGATTTTATTGAATAATAATTTGTGAGTGTTTGTTTTGGATGACTGATGAAGAATGTGTGTGCTACTATGCTAATTAACTAGGGGACCTACGTCCTTAGTCATAACTGACAGTAATGAGCATCAATGCCACATAAAAGGGTGCTAATATAGCACATCGACACGGTTTTGATCCTGGGGGCACACAGTAACGAGGCCAATTGCTTAGCCACTGAATCATGAATGAAGGCAGCGGGGACTAGGGTACAGTAGCGGATTCAGGGGGAGGGGGCCGGGGGCCGGCCCCCTCCCCCCCGGAAAAAAGGGTATTTTTACATTGTTTAACGTTGATTTTACCTTTTTTTTTTTAGATGGCCCACCCCCTCCCCCCTGGCGCTCAAGGGGGGGGGGGGGTGCAAATTTTCAAATTTTCGAGGACCAAAAAAAATGTGCTTACTACCCAATTGCTTCGGTGACAAATGCTACTCGAACGACAGTTGCTCCGCCGACATTTGCTCCGGTGACATTTGCTCCGCCGACAATTGATCCGCCGACATTTGCTCCGCCGACATTTGCTCCGCCGACATTTGCTCCGCCGACATTGGCTCCGCCGACACTTGCTCCGCCGAAATTTGCTCCGCCTGAAGCGACAATTGCTCCGCGAAATTTGCTTCTCCGCAAAAGTACCCCGTAAAAGACAATGCTCCGCCGTCAAAAAAATTCTGTGGACGTCCATGCATTATGGCTCAGGGCAATGACACACAGAGGATTTTTTTTATGTTGGGGACCGGGGTACAATGCAATAAATTATTGAAAATTTATTGCATTTTCTGTGTTTTTTATTTTATTTATGGAAACTACCCCCTACCCTAGCCCCCGCTGCGTACAGTCATGGTTTAGTGACAAAGCAATGGCCTCGTAACTGTGAGGCTCCAGGATCAAAACCGTGTCGATGTGCTAAATTGGTGCCCTTTTGTGGGGCATTAATCCTCATTACTGTCATTTATGACTTAAGGGCGTAGGTCCCCTAGTTTATAAGCATAGTAGCATACACATGCTTTTAATTAGCAGTCACGCAAAACACATATTGTCAAATTATTATTCAATAAAATCTGAGAATGTATACTATTGTCTAGATCTATTATTTTTAAATTATTTTAAAAATAATTCCATAAATTGGGGTAAAACAAAAAATATTCCAACTATATGAGCGACAGTGTATATATATATATATATTAGTGTGTAAAACACCCCGTCTCATTCGAGTACTTTGTTTTCACCGACTTTAACAGAACCATCGAAAGAAGAGGAATTGGCTTATCATGAAGAACTAACATCAAACTGCAACAAAATGATTTGTATAAATGGGAATAAGCAGAAAGGCTGACATCTAAGTTTCCCGTTTGAATGGGTTCTCTTATTTACGTATAAGTGCCCTTTAAAGCTTATTTTGATCCCTCCCCTGTTGTTTTCTAGAACACCTTTTTTTTTTTTACTTCCCATGACATGTAATGAGTGTTTAGTGTACATTATATGGGACGTACAGTGAAAGATGGAAAGTTATTTCAGTATATTCGAAATAGCCTTTAGGTAACTCCTTTTTCCTCCCACGTCATCAACATTCATTCTTTTCATTTCATCTACATTATTTCATAAAATTCATTCAAAAAATGAAGAAAAAAAAGAAACGAAAATAACCCGTGAAAAAAAAATATTGTCGGCGAAGCATTTGTCGTAGTGCTAGTAGCATTTGTATTTTATGGGACACTTTTTGGGCGGAGCAAATGTCACCGGAGCAAGTGTAGCTTCATGCGGAGCAAATGTCGTCGGAGCAAATGTCACCGGAGCAAGTGTCGCTTCATGCAGAGCAAATATCGGAGGAGCAATTGTCGGCGGAGCAAATGTCGGCGGAGCATTTATCGCTTCATGCGGAGCAATTGGCGGCGGAGCAATTGTCGGCGGAGCATTTGACATCAGAGCAAATGTCGCAGAACAAATGTCACGGAGCAATTGTCGCGTTTTGCGGAGTAAATGTCGGCGGAGCAATCGTCGACGGAGCATGTATCATGGAACCAAATTTATAACTTATGCGTCTAGCTGTTTGGGCTGCTTCCAACAATCATGGCAATGGTGGGTGCTCAAACAATGATTTACTCATCTTTAAACCCCAAAATACTTGATTCAATGTAATCTGTAAGGGGATTTCTGTTCAACATATCCAAACTCTAATGTATTTGAAGATCAGAAAAAAAGGTTATTCCAAATAATTATCCTATTTTTGACAAAACTCATCAGTATAAAATAACTATTTATCGCAGCTGGGCTACAGCCAGGGTAATAATACAAAATGTACTAAATTGTAGGATTGCTTTGAGCATCCCCTGGGATAGATACGTGCATTATATAAAGTCTAGATATCATTATCAACACTTGCTGTTGGTATGCAACTTTTTCTTTTCTCGACTATTTTCCTCGACTTCGTCTCGGGTCAAAGTTCAGTACCAAGATGACCTTTGGTCTTAGTTTGAACTGTGCCCCTCAAAGCAGGCAGTAGAATTACACAAATCAACAAATTACAAAAATGTTCAGGGTGTTGGTAGAAATTACGCTTATTTATGATTAAAGTCGAGGTGTCGTGGTCTTGTGGTTAGGTCATTAGGCTCTGAATAACAACGATTTGCGGTTCAATTCGCGGCACTGATGACCTTTAGCAAGATTTGTTATCTACACTAGACACTCTCTGTTCATGTGTAGTAAATGGTTTCCTGGTAGGAATCTTTTCTTTGAATGCTTTTAGCGCTTTAGTGAGCTGGGTTAAAGCCAGTGTAATAATACTAATTTGTAGGATCGCCTTGACCATCCACTCGGGTGGATACGTGCGCAACAAAATAACGCAGCTATTATTATTAAAACTTGCTGTTGGTACACGATTTTTTTCTATACTTTCACAGAACAGAACATTCGTAATCATCTTCTTCATAGTCGCCCAAGACAGTAAGGGTAAGTACTTCAGATTTCTATTTTTTGTTACCTGTTTTTTATTTCCGTTTTTATGACAAAGTGAAAGAGGATAGATTATGTGTTTTTTGTAATTACTATTTTGTTGTTGTTTATTCTTGAGTTGAGTTGAGCTGAGTTTATTGGTTTCACAATTTGTATGCAGATACAATACAGATATCAAAATATACATTAAAGACATTGTTTCATAATTTTAAAAAAATGATTATAGTAATTAACAAATTAATCAGACTACACAGTAACATATCATCAAATTTGTTTGATACCTATTATCATTTTAAGGAAAGCCAGACAAGAAAAGCACAAAACTGTGAAGTGTGCAGGAAACTATAGAAAAGCAAAGCATGTTAGTATAGAGTATAGTGGGCAGTAATTTGACAAATAATCTGTTACGAGATCAAAAAAGAAAAATACAGAAGAAAACAAAGGGAGGGAGAAATACATTAAGAGGAAGAGGAGTAACGAGCCAATAAATAGCAGAGTTTTCACCTATTTTCACCATTTCCACCACATGTTTGTATAATTCTTTGACAAGCCCCGCCCCCCCCCCCCCCATCCTTGAAAAAAAAATTATCGAACCGAAGCATTTTCTTTACTTCGCCTCCCCTCCCACTACCTCATCCATGGGTGTCGATCCCGGGGGGGGGGGGTGGGGGGATATATTCCCCCCCCCCAATATTTCAGGTGGGGGGTGGCCTGTACAATCATCCCCCCCCCCCCCAATAATTCACCATAAAAAAAAAATGAAGAGAAAAATTAATGATGAGAGCCCGATGAGAGTAGTTAATGGTTATTACTCGCAAGATGACCATCAATATAACATTTTATTATCTCATTTTCATAATACATATGTAAATGAGACAACCGTATATGAGACAAGAATAAATGGAATTCTCGCTCATACGGCTTCATCAGAAATTGATGAATTTATTCAATTTATTCAATCAACAGCATTATAGAAATGCAGTGCGCCAACTGAATTCAGACAAGGATTAAGAGTCGAGAACGGTACAACGAATCGTCTTCTTTCTCTAATAATTTAATAAAACATTAAAGCTTCCGCGCTTCGCGTGGGACGGGGAAACCCCCCTCTCTGCACCCATCCCCCTAGGTCGCGCGCTTCGCGCGCTCTGTAAGTGATTCGCACGCTTCGCGTGCTCACTACCCAAGTTGCAAGCCATGTGGGACCCACATTGGTCCTATATTCTCTGAAATTTTATCTTTATTGAGGGTGACTTGAAAAAAAATTAATAACTTGTAAGGGAGGGGGTGCAACCAGCCACACGCTTCTACCTCTTGGTTGCT
This sequence comes from Strongylocentrotus droebachiensis, assembly GCA_035222895.1. NCBI lineage: Eukaryota > Metazoa > Echinodermata > Echinoidea > Camarodonta > Strongylocentrotidae > Strongylocentrotus > Strongylocentrotus droebachiensis. The sequence goes on along the minus strand of JAVYIG010006017.1, from coordinate 120,039 downwards.
TTGATCCATTGCCGAAAATATTTTGGCACCTATCATCCCCCCAACCACGGATACAAATCGACACCGTTGACCTCATCCCATGTTGGCCAGTGGCGGGGGAGGGACGTGTCCCCGATCCCCCACTCCTGGATCCGCCGTCTTGTACCAATGTTGTTGTTTTTCTAATTCGTTGTCATTTGATTGGAGTATTGTTGGTCACATGATAACAAATAAATAATTCTATTGCACGTTGCTTGCAGATTTTGTTATATTCGCCTTTCGTTTTGTTGCTATTTTGTATTCAGCGTAATTTTTTTTCTTTTCTTTTTTGTTTAATAACTATTTCCGGTCTTCTTTATTTTCTCATAATAATACAAACATCTTCACATTTTTAGCATTTGCCTCCATATCCCGAGGGATATACATGGTTTTCTAATATTTTCTTTTATCTGTAAACGATCATTCAATAGGTAAATCCAAATATGAAGAAATCTCTTTTGTTCTTTTTTTTTAATTCTTTTCCAACAAAGCTTTTGTAAATAGTGAAAAGTGCATATTTAAAATGATATTAACATCTTTTTCCTTCTTTGAATTAAAAAATCAATAACAATACGTGGTTTGAAATTAAAATTAGACATACAATATTTCTAAATATTCCCTTCAACTTCATTCTAAAACGTAATGACTTCGTTAAAAAAAAGGGCATATGCATACAATCACCTGTTTGAATACAATTATAACATTGCTCAGTTGCATTTACTTTTAACAAATTATTTGGTATTGCCAAAATATTGTACATAAATTTGAAATGAAAATTAATTAGTAAACTGTGTTTTATACCTTTAAACTTAAATATCCAAACATCTAACCATGCAGGTATACATTCAAATTTCCAAAGTATTAGCCAAAATGCCTCCGCTCTAGATTCTTCGATTTTTGTTTTAAATAACTCATGATATATTATTTTTATTGTCAACTGTCTTACTGGAATCATATCTTCAACCGGTTTTATATCATTATATACAAACACTGTGGATCTAAATTTCATATACTCTCTATGTTCTACATTCATATCTGCAAGTACTTACATATTCCCGAGTGATTGAATCGCTCTTCTAATACGTGCATATTGACTATACCACCTTCCATCCTTAAATAATATGTTCGCACTTAACTCATTAACTGGTAGAAAACCTTTACCATCCATTAAATCCTCAACAAACAAAATGTCAGAATTTATCCAATTCCTATATGGTGTTCTTTTTTGGTTATATAGACTGCGATAAAAAAAAGCATATTAAAATTGGGATTAAATTTGTCAGATATTTGTTAGACACGATTTAATCCTATAATTAATTGTGTTTACATCAAATAAAAATGATCTGGGTGTTTAGTTGTATGATATCGTCTATAACTTTGTTTACTGTAGCAATAATTCTTTGTTCGTGTGTGGTAAAACAGGCACTCGAGGTTTTGAAACATGCTGTGAAATACCAGAGGACATATGCCCCAATACCATGTCTGAGCATACAGGCGGATGGGTCAAGCAACTCATTAAGTATCTGCCTCTTGATCACCCTGCGTATGACGTCAGAACGCCAGCCGAAAGGAGGGACATTATCAAGTTATACTGCGCACCTCCAGGTGTGTTGTTTTTTGGATTTCGTTTTTTTACGTTTACTTATTAAAGTGTAATGCGCTTCACATTTCTTTCGTGTATTACAAACAGCAGTGAATTCGTTTTTTGCGCGCAGTTGCCATTCAAAGAAACGCAAACATTCATGGAGCTCTACATAGTTCCCTCCATAGACTATAGGAGGGAACTATTTATAGCTCCACGAACTGACCTGTTATTATTTTGTTAGTTCTAGTCTTATTAGTAGGAGTGGTATACCAACGAGAATGACACCAGACTGATATCAGTCCATACTTTGCTCTTGACTAAACTTTAAAATGTACGTGAAGTTTGAATACCCAGTCGTACTATGTATGTTCTATACTGCACAGCATGTGACTCGCAGCCGTGTCTTAATGGAGGAACCTGCTCGGAGGAACTTGAAGGGTTCAGCTGCACGTGCCCAGAGGGATACAATGGAACACATTGCGAAACTGGTATGATGCAGATAATATTGAATGATAACAATAGTGATAGTGGTGGTTATTTTGCCTGACAGCTAAGAAAGCAATACATGCTTGTAAATAAGCAACCAGAAGACCGACGGCTTAAGGTCCTCTCCCAGGGACTTGGTAATGAGGATTAATGCCTTACCAAAGGGCACTAGCGCATCGACTTGGTTTCGATCCCGGGTCACCGGATAACGAGACCACTGCTCTACCGACTGAGCTATCGCGCCTCATTAATAACAACAGACCGGTTTACTAACATATTTTAACTGTATCCATACGTTTTTAAACAAAGGTTATTCTCGACAACAGGTAATGTATGCTGACTGGATTCCAAGTACTGTAGTTCATTCATTGATAACAGGTTAATGGAATAGCTTGTTGCTAGGTCCCCAGTAAATAAACATCCATAAATATGAATATGTTTAGTAAACCGGTCTTTTGGGTCTTATATTTAATGTCAATCACAGAAAGAGGAATCGTATTCGAAAAAAAGAAAAAAATGCAGTTAGCGTCTTCTTCATTATAATAATTATAACATATTAATTTGTTGAACAAATTTGCACTTCCTGTTCAAACTGGCATTACCTGTAAAGAATTGCATTACATGAATTGCATGAGAATTCTTTCTTTCTCTGGAATAATCTTATCAAATTTGTTTCTTTTTGGACCTCTGAAAGGATTCTGCCCTGATGACTGGGTGTATGGAAAAACTAAATGTTTCCTCTTTAAATTCACCACGTGGCGCAAATGGCAAGGGGCGTATGACTTCTGCGGTGGTCTGGGTGCGGTTACCCTTGGCAACGGGGATGTGATTGGTCCATCCCTGGCGTTCCTGGAGAGCCCAGAGGAATTTGCTATTTTCAAGTCTCATGTCGTCCCCCGGACTCAGGTGTGGATGAATTGTAACAGATCTGCTGGTAACGCGACGTGGGTGTGTGTGACTGATAGAGAAGGAACTACTAGCTCGTATAGAGGTAAGTTTAGAGGGATGAATCAACGAGATTGAGAGCCCACAACACCAACAGCCCACAAGACTGACAGTCAACGAGACTTAGAGCCACGAGACCAACAGCCTATAAGAACAACATCCCAAGAGACTGACAGTGCATGAGACCAATGACCCAAAGGACTGAAAGCCCACAAGACCATCAATTCACAAGACCAACGGTCCTTTATACCGACAACACAAGAGACCGACTGCCCAGAGACTAACAGCTAAAAAGACCATTCACACATAAAAACGACAGCGTACGAGATTGACGACCCATGAGGCATATGGTACACAAGCGTAACTTACAGCGCAAGACCCTTAAAGGGCCCATGACATCTAAATAAAAGTGTATTTATGTTGGTGCGCAGTCCTGCATACATCTCATACTTGCTAAATCTCCACCCCAAGAAACCTCTAGATCTCATTCCCCTTGTTATATCATCTGTCAGTCACCAATGAGCTAACTTGAGAAAGTGGTATGTTTCTTTGCCGAAGTCGACCACCTGTTACAATACGTAATACATAAGCAGCATACAAGTTCCTATGTCAGACATGCTGTAGCATCACCAGGAAGACAAAGGCAATGATGATCTTTTGTACATATGTATGGAAGCATGCAATTCTATTATGAACGTGTGCTAAGCTGGGGGAAATTACATACCATTGTCTATTCTAGAATATTAGTTTAGCCTGACATGTCTTGCCAATATAAATTTTATATAATTTACCCGGCCATTTGGCTGTGAAGTGCAATCATAATCAAACCTTTTCAACCAATCAATCAATCAATGTATGTATTCACGTTTTCCTCTACAATATATTGATGTAAAAGTCATCAATACGACCCCCGAAATCGGGATGTCCTGCAGGGATGTCTCCTTGGTCCTTTATTATTCATCATATACTTAAATGTATATATTAATGTTTTCCTCTACAGATTGGGGTCATGGACAACCAGAGGACGATCGTTGTATGGTTGCCTACAAAGATCAAATGCACGATAGAGACTGTAACTACATCCTCTTTGGCGTAGTCTGCCAAGTCGACATCTCCGCATAAGATCACAACATTGCTCTTTAAACAGAATTGAAATCCAATCTTTTCGGAGTCCTTTATAATTCATTTTGGAGCGAAATCCACTCTATGAGAAGTCATTTGTGCTGTACATCCTGTACATCCACTCTTCTAGTAGAGACTATTTCCATGATTTAGGAGCCTTGTTTTAGTTTGGGATTTGAATCCACTCTTTTAGGGGTTGTTTCATTCCGTTTAGGAGTGTTAAATCAATATGCACTATCTTGATCACCTCGTTTGGATAATAGCTGGATTTATTATACGCAAAAATCGATTATAGGGGATTTCAATACGCCTACAAGACGGATTACTCCAATAGCCTGGTTGTTGTTCAGCTTCATTAAGGCTCTCAAAGCAATCAAGGAATAAATTCCTAACATGTTCCCATTTACTACACCTGGGTGGCGAGTGGCAACAGTAGATTAATGTATTGCCAGGGTGGGACTGAAAGTGAAAATCCCGGCTGAAAAATAATTCTCTCAATTAAAGACAAGATGAGTAGTTTAAAGCACTACATTCGAATATATTTCACATTATTAACTGTATCAGACATCTGAGCAGGTCAATTTTTAAATGTTATTGCCCTCAAGGTTTGATGGATAAGCCAACAAAACTACAATATTTCAGCCCTCTCAGAAAAGTCAATGGGATTTTGTGTGTAATTTGCCGGTCAATATGGTTATACAGTAAACCAATGAACAAATATTTTAGCCCGCTCAGAAAAGTCAATGAGATTTTGTGTGTAATTTGCCAGAAGGCAGTCAATATAGTTTATTGACTGCATTCTGGGCTAAAATATTTGTTCATTGGTTTACTGTATAACCATACTGACCGGCAAATTACACACAAATCCCATTGACTTTTCTGAGTGGGCTAAAATATTTGTTCATTGGTTTACTGTATAACCATACTGACCGGCAAATTACACACAAATCCTATTGACTTTTCTGAGCGGGCTAAAATATTGTAAATTTGTTGGCTTATCCTTCAAACCTTTAAGACATTTAAAAATTGCCCTGCTCAGAAATCTGATACGGTTAATAATACCTAATTATTGTTGCAGAGAATTCATAACAAAGTGATATACCTAGTGGGTCTACAGGGACCCGTTTCACAAAGCCTTTTGTCAATGACAAATGACAAAAATCAGTGACAAAGCAAGGATTTCAGTATCATGTAACAAAAACAGTAATTTGTCACTGATGCCAGTTTTGTGAAACGGGGCCCTGAATTTTTTTTTTCCACTCCCAAGCATCTAGGGAGTGAAGTTCCATTTGGTCTAATCCTAAAATGTGTGCGACCCATATGGTCTATTGTTCATTTAGTCAAATAACCAGGTAGTCTTATTACCAGTTTGTCTAATGCCCATTTCTTGTACTATCCATATCGCCTAATAATCATGCAGTCATGACAAAAATAATATTCATCAAATAATACTAGACCTTCTTGATAGAAGAATAAATTTGCATTAGAAAAACAGGAAATAAGGCCGACTGGAAATTAAACTAAATGAGCAATATACCAAATGGGTTGTACTTATTGAAGATCAGACCAAATTACTATTAGCCCAAACGGTCATTAGACCAAATGATAAGTAGACGAAATGGTTATCAGACCCTGTTCGTAGTAGACATGCTGGGTGTAGACCATATGAGAATAGACCAATTGGGTAGTGGATGAACTGGTTTTAGACCAAACGGCAATGAATCATCGAGAGGGCATCCTTCCCCAAAGGCAATGGCGGATTTAAGGGATCAGCGGGTACAAACGGAATGTCAACATTAATGTTTATTAATATTTAGTTTAATTCTCAAGCCGTTTCCTGGTTCAAATAGTGCACATTAATTGCCTTTTTACCCCTCCAATTGAACGTTATTTCACACGTGTTTTTTGTAATTGTTTGTCTTTATGTTGTGTTTATCGCTGTATTTTGTGATATATTTAACTAATGTATACTCAGTAATATAAATTATGATATTCGATTTTTGTAATGCTTTTGAACAAATCAAACAATCATACACAATCATTTGAAATAACATCGTAGCATCTTAACACTGTTTGAAATAGTAGTATTCGTTTTCTTTGTAAATGATTCGATACCTGTCAGCCAGGAAATGAAAAAGAGTTTTTATTTTGTATGTTGTTGTTTTTTCAACTATTTGTGCTGTAAATATGTATATTCGTTTCATATACCATAGTTATATTAGAACACATTTAAATCTCTTTTACACACGGAACAAACGAATTCAAGTCTTATTACGGTTCATTCAGATATGGCATGGTAAACCTTCGGGAAAAAGGGGGTAGAAGCAGCCGCGCGGCCGTCAGATGGTAAAACGGTCTAACTCGAAAATTTGACTTTTTGAGGTAAATTCACTTTCCGGGTAATGTGAGGGCGCTCTTTCTAACGTTGCTATCGAGAAAATCCCATCATGCCTTCTTTTAGAGATAATTTCCGCTATCTTGGTACTTTTTTTTATTTTTCCTTCAGATTTGATGGTAAAACGGTCTATCTTTGAGTTAGCCCATTGCCGGTAATATCGTTTGGGGGTAAAACGAGCTATCTTTTACATAAACCTTTTTACCTTCTTAACTGGGATTTTTTAATCATCGCTGTCAGATGGTAAAATGGTCTATCTTCGAATTAGTAGTATGGCAATAGTGTTTATAGTCTATCTAGAAGATAGACCATTTTACCATTTTATGATGTGTAGTGGGAGTGTATTCATGTGCTGTGGTTAAACAGTCCATCTGCACAAAAATCTCATTTATTTTATAATTAAAACCCCAAATAAGCACAAAATTCTTCAGTTATCAGTGTTTAGTATGCTTCTTCTTGCTTCAATTTTCTCAGAACAGCGATTTTCGAGATAGACCGTTTTACCATCTGACGGCCGCGGTCGTTATTTCTATTTGTCACGTGTAAATAAATGGTAATTGTACTTCACAAAGTTCTTGCACGTATTCACTGAGCTCTGTAGTTTAAGATACTAAAATGGGGAGGGGAATACACATATTACGTCATCACAAACAGTCACTGCAGTTTAGCTGGGTTATATCTGAACTAGCCCGTAGCCTTATGCTGGAATTATGGTTATCTTATTATATTACTAGCAGTAATATAAAACATATAATAAGAAAATGTTCAAGTACAGGAGTACTGTCTTAAAAACGAATTGTTAAGAAGATTCGTATTTCTTTAATTCTGTTTACAGAAAGCGCTAACACACGCGAATCTATATCATATTCTGTGAAATTCAAGGTAGCATGTATTTGTAAAATGCTTTTTATAAGTAATGCATCTGTACATAAATAATCACATAAGCAATCTATGAAGCGTAAACAGTTTTTATCAAAGGAAAAAGGCGCAAATCCTGAAAGCATAATTAGGCCAGTGTTGGGTGTGTCCTAATGAACAGTAGGCCTACATTATAAGGAAAAGGAAGTAAATGCAATATTATATTAAACAACTGAAGTATTCGTACTCCTTGTAAATTTGATGTGTTGGTGTGTTTTATAAGCAAAGGTTGACTGGTTGATTCAGGGCCTTTGTTGAATACATTTCGACGTGGGCTTTAATATGTCACGTTCTCAAGAAACATCGAACGGGACAAATCAGTTTTCACATACTTTAAATGTTACAAAAATTGGTAAGGGTATGAATAATTTAGTTGTGAAGAAAGATAGTTCTTCTTTTAAAGAGAATGTTTCCTGAAGAAATTGTTGCTTATTTGTGTTTTTATTTTAATTTCTATATATCATTTTCTGGAGGTCCTATACCGTACATTTAAATGTCTAGTGGTGGGATATTTAAGTAAGACCGCGGGAACTGTATAGCGCCCTCTAAACTATTGGTCAGCTATAAAGGTAAATTTGAGTTCTGGGCCGCGTTTCACGAAACCGTCATAAGTACAAGTTTGCCACCAACCCATTGAAATACGTGTATTACGTTTAGCATGTGTTTCAATGGGATATCGGTGAACTTGTACATATAACGGTTTCATGAAAAGAAACTGTTTGGAAGTGAATTGAAAGGTTGATCATCTATCGCATGATAATTATTTGTTTTAGAGGTCTTAGAATCATTCAAATGATAATTATTTGTTTTAGAGGTCTTAGAATCATTCAAATGATAATTATTTGTTTTAGAGGTTTTAGAATCATTCAAATGATAATTATTTGTTTTAGAGGTCTTAGAATCATTCAAATGATAATTATTTGTTTTAGAGGTCTTAGAATCATTCAAATGATAATTATTTGTTTTAGAGGTTTTAGAATCATTCAAATGATAATTATTTGTTTTAGAGGTCTTAGAATCATTCAAATGATAATTATTTGTTTTAGAGGTCTTAGAATCATTTAAATGATAATTATTTGTTTTAGAGGTCTTAGAATCATTCAAATGATAATTATTTGTTTTAGAGGTCTTAGAATCATTCAAATGATAATTATTTGTTTTAGAGGTTTTAGAATCATTCAAATGATAATTATTTGTTTTAGAGGTCTTAGAATCATTCAAATGATAATTATTTGTTTTAGAGGTCTTAGAATCATTCAAATGATAATTATTTGTTTTAGAGGTCTTAGAATCATTCAAATGATAATTATTTGTTTTAGAGGTCTTAGAATCATTCAAATGATAATTATTTGTTTTAGAGGTCTTAGAATCATTCAAATTATAATTATTTGTTTTAGAGGTCTTAGAATCATTCAAATGATATAGAAATTGGCTCAATATCGATAAGAGTCACATGCACTATACACATACATGTGCTTATGGGGATACACAAACATGTTGCATGGAAATTGTCGCCACAACATTTAGCTGTTACTTGTCATATTAATTCGGATAAGTGGGCATTTAAAGAGCCTTCCTTTTTAGGGGACATTCTCTCTAGATTAAAAGAATGAAAAAAGCTCAAAAATTATTTTTCACCTTTCCCAAAAATAAACCTTTTCTAAAATATCGATTTTCGTGTATTTACTTGTATTTTATTGTGTTGTATCGAAATAATTATCAATAAAATATATGCATATTTGTGTGGATTAATAATAGGCCTGTCATGTGAAACAGGTTCTTCGTCATTATCGGTCATTAAGTAACTACTAAAATAAGGCTTACTTCTTTTTATGTATTTATTTTTATTTTTTCTGATTCTCGAATGCATCTGAGGTCTAGCTCCTAACTCTCTATCATATACGCATTGATATATGATATATGAATATTTATACATGTATTTATATATATTTATATATTTACATATTGCTGTCAATTCCTGTTCTACCTTTCAAGAAATACCATCGTGCCTTTATCGTCAATACTACTTATGATGTTATGGATTGAGTTTCAATATATTGGTGTATATAAGTTACTATAATATGATTTTATTTCAAGCTTTTTTTTCCAAATATAAGTGATTTAATTTTCTTCTTTCATCTTTTAAATCAGAAAACTCTTACGACCCGCATAAAATGTAATTGTTTTAAATTTACGATCTCATGGTTTGTCTTTTGCATCTTCTTGTTTTTTATTTATATATATATCTGATGTAATTATGTGTATTGATGTATACATGTATTTGTGTATTATAATCAACTATTGTTAAGAGCCTTAACCATAACTCAGTTTCTTAGGCTTTATGTGATGGTTTATTTGTTATTGTTAGTGTATTTATTGCTGTACTTGGTTTGATTGTATTCTGTTGTATTTTTATATGCATTTATGTCTTTTACTTATCCTGGAAATTAAATAAAATTAGATAAATAAATAAAATGACCATCCCCGGCTACTCCCTCCACTCTTCTCATGACATCGTACAGAGCCATCCATCTCACAAGATGCTTCCCACAGTTAGTGACATAGTCCAGAATCAGCACGGTCCTTTATAATTTCCCTACACACTTGATTCAAGCCGTCGAAGATGGCGTTATCAGCAAACTCATAATTATGCTCACCAAAATTTTTCGCCGGGCGTCCGAATTTAATGATCACGCCATCATCGGCTGGGAGCAAGTAAGTAGGGAGAGGTAGCGTTACGTTGGTGTGGTGGAGATCAAAATTAAATAGGCCAGATTCTGGACTATTGGTGACAGAGCATGACTGATCCAAATCTGTGGAATAACCTACCCAGCAATCTTCACCAACTGAAAAATAAATCTAAAAAATTGCCTTTTTTGTTAAACAAATAATCATATAGCGCATTTGAACATGTGTGAATAATTGGGTTTTGACAGACGTGTATCAATCAGATATGATTATTTACGTCTGTGGACCAACCATCCGAAAGACGTGACTCAGTTTACAACCAGATTCGGCTGAGCCATGCATGCGACGACAGAGAGCTGACCATATACTATATGCGCTAAATGCGTTATATGAATACATTGGCATTATCATCATTGTTATTATAATTACAAAGGGAATATCAGAAGGAAAAAAAATGTAACGGAAATAATACACCATGACAAGAGAGACAAAAATGTTATCAATACAAAGAAATTTAGTTATCACCGCTGGTATATAACTCTTATTATTGCAAATGGAATGTTTTGTTGAATCCACGATGTATCCGCGTTCGACTGCACTAAGCTAATTAATTGTATTTAACACGTTTAAGACTAGATTCATGTATTGCATTCAGCTTAATACAGAGGGCATCCAGTTACAGTATTCAATGACTTTAAATAGGTCGGTTTGTTGTAAATCAGCGGTCTACACAATTAATAATAATAATAATAATAAAAACGTTACTTATAAAGCGCTTACCACCGAAGTCTCTAAGCGCTATACACACAAAATAGACTGATATACAATTACATCTTATACAAAACTAAAAATGCAAATAAACCTACAAATTACAATAAATTCCATCCGCATGATTGGCGCCACCGGGCAAATAGTCTCAGGTTCAGGCTGTAACACAAAAAAATCAACGTCAGTCAATTTCAAGAGCCTCGTGCGTCACCTATTGAAATGTGTGAACATGACATTGACGTATTCAGAACATGATTCATATGGGACATTCAATAGATAGGTATTGAAATTAGCCTAGGGTTGATTTTTCGACAACAGTTGCAATCGTTTTCTTTCGAGATGCATATTGTTTGCATTGCTCAGCGTGATAGGAATCAAAGATTCTTTTCACCACTTAAGGCGAAATCCACCTTGATATCAACTTGTTCTTTTACAAAAGCAGAAAATTAAATATGTTAGAAAAACTTCAGGGAATTGAAAGAAGGGATAAGGATTGTATGTATTTCTAAAAGGTTATCGATCAAACGCGAGTTGGTAACTCTCTCTCTCCCTCTCCCATCCTCTCTCTCTCTCTCTCTATCTTTCGTTCTCTTTCTCTCCTTCTCTCTCTCTTTTGTCTATGTCTCTTTCTTATTCTCTGTCTCTTCTCTTCCTCTCTTTCTCTTTCCCCCCTCTCCCGTGCTTCCCTAAATGTTTGCATAGAGATTAACCCCACTTGCGTATTACAAATCGAAATGTCATACGTATACAAATGAGACGAATAAAGACATAATTGTATCCCAATTGCACATCATTTTTGGCTCGCGGTCCCTCTTTTGAAACAAAAGTAAACGCCACCCTACAGTTGGGATCATGAAGCTCGCTATGTTTTCAAACATTGCCTCGCCGCCCCCCCCCCCCCCCCCTTTATTTCTTAGGGGTGGGTAAAGGACGAAACAAGAAGGTAATATAACACAATTCTCGCGTACCCCTCCACTAATCTTTATTTTTTTCTGACTCACATTTCACACCCACCACGAGGGGGGGGGGGTCTATTGCCCATTGATGAGACTACCACCCACCCCTAGTCTAGTTCTGGACCCTATATAGATTTTTGTTATTCGCCGACTATAAACGTTAAGCCGATTGATGGCGCGATCCTTATTGGCTGCGATATCCCCGAGAACTGCGATATCCCCGAGAACCGCGCGAGAATTCTCGGGGATATCGCAGTTCTCGGGGATATCGCAGCCAATAAGGATCGCGCCATCAATCGGCTTAACGTTTATAGTCGGCGAATAACAAACATCTATATAGGGTCCAGAACTAGACTAGCCCACCCCCTGCGGCCGTCGCCTAACTAGTTAAGGCATTAAGCAAAGATGGTAGACGTGCGACGCTCTGTTATTTTTTTATGGCTGGTCCAGTTAATCAGTCTTTTGTCACTTTACCTGCTTTCATGTATAAATATATGAGTAGGGGACTGAATTGCACCGGTCACAACTGACTGGGCCCCGAATGTTGTTTTAAACGATATGTAGATCTTCAGTAGCTCAAGATGGATTCCCACGATACCGACAGAGACCTATCAATTCTCACGCATAAAGCTGGTCACTTATACTTTGTTTTGCATAGTGGAATAGTTATACTGTTCATTGTACTTTGTGTACTTTTTTATAAAACATGTACTTTATACAAGATAGATCGGAATTTTTTTTTTCTTCTTCAAAGAAAGGACTTATAATGGCTGTGAATTAAACCCATTTGGAAGTGTACAGGTTAATGTTATTGCTTCTCTATTGAAATAAATGATTACATTGTTAATTTTACATCAAAAGCGAAACTTGATTTATTTTACATTGTCAACATCTATCTTAAATGGTAATCCCTATCGCACTTCAATAGGCTAAAGGGTTAGAATTTTACAATTTAAAGAGTAGGATTACACTTTTTGAAAATACCCGTCTAGGGTGTGAATTCGGAGGGGGGGGGGAATACGTGAAATCCTCATTTAGGGTGTATTTTGCCTTTAAAAGATATCCTCGTTTAAGGGGCGTCTGCTAAAACCTGTGGTCACGCATGCTTACAGTATTTCTACATGACTGAGACCCCCGGGCTGCGGTTCCACTTTTGAAACAAAAACATACGCCACCCTACACTTGGGCACATGGACTTTGGTATGTTTTCAAACATTGCGTCGCCGCCCCTCCTCCCCCCCCCCCCCTCGATTTCTGGTTATTTTCTCGGGGAGGGTGAAGGTCGAAAGAAGAAGGTTATAAAACTCAATTCTTGTATATCCCTCCACTTATTGGTGAACTTTTTCATTCACACCCCCCCCCCCCCACCCCGACCCCAATTCATAATAACGCCAGTACCCCGATTTAAGGTTATTATCCTTCTATCACAATCATGAGAGAAAAGAAATGTCTAGTATTTTTAGGAAAAAGCAGAGACCGCACCGGTTATTTTATTACACGAAACCCGGATCCTCTGGGTGAGCTTTGTCCCCCAGAGTTCGATCAAAGTATCATTTTTTTTCTTAGGCTCATATCGTCATAGAAACGTGAAGCCAAAAGCTAATGACGTCATCATGTTTGTACAGACTTCTGAATGCGTCCCGCGCACGACGTTGTAAGAACGGGTGCAGGCCCGATTATCCATGTAGCGATAAACTTCAATCAATTTATTGATTTGAGGTTATCGAGTTCCTGTATCTTGATTTGGGCCTCTGTCTATTTTGGATTGATCTCACATCCTTTTCATTCGTAAGATTTAACTTAATTACTCGTTCGATAATTTGAATTTGACAATTTGCGGGGGGAATCGAGAGAGATATTAGAGAGAAACGTTGAACCAAGAGGTAAGCATTTTCAAAGTACATCTATCTTGTAACTCAAGTTGTAGTGTGATAATGTTTGCAAAGTTCTCCGATTTTCCCGCTGCCAGAAATACGGCACGACTGGGTGCAGAGACAGGAATCGCTTGCATGCAGCAAGATATAATTTTGATGAACTATTTATATAAAAATCAAAAATTATGAATGTACAATATTCATTTAGTTTCTTCTACTGTGTTGCTTAGTAACATATTATGCTACCAAGCAACACAGTAGAAGACACTAAGCTAAGGGAACATATCAGAAGCACATATTTTGTCCCTCTCTCTTAAGATTATACTGTTCAGAATTGAGGAGATTTTTGTACATTGTAGCATTTTTAAATCATCTTTTAAATTAATTTTTTGATATTCATTTTTTTTTATCTATCTCATTTTTTATAGTAATTGTGTGTTGTTGTCCCCTTTATCGTGTGCAATGTTATATGTATAGAATTTTTAATTATGTACGTGCAATGTTATATGTATAGAATTTTTAATTATGTACTGGGAGTAGCATGTGTAGGGGCACATGCCTCTGGGCAACAGTGACGAACTTCACTTTTGTGCACCCTGACCCACGTGCTACTCCCTTATCTCTTTGCATGTGTTTGTTTATTCTTATTATGTACTTGTCTCTTGCCATGCTGTATTGTATTTGTGCTTTTTTTTATGAATGGTCGAATAAATAATAATAATAATAATAATAATAATAATTAAAATCGCAATGCTACTTCTTAGATGTTAATTTTCTGTCTTCTGGGTAGAACTAGAAATCTATATATGTGATAAAGTCACTCACTTACAATATTATAGTAGTACTTTAAATAATGAGTGTTCAATTGTTGCATAGCTCTAGTCTGGGCTCCTTGAAGAAAAGAATAATAAATGTTGAACAAAGTATTTTCATTAATCTCTTTTATTGAAAGAGATCTCTTCACTCATCTGCCATTTTTAATAATATGCCTTTTTACAGAGTGCATGAAGGCAGCTGGATCTTCCCTTAATAACTTATGTTCAATAGAAGCAGAATAATCAGACAAACCAATCAAAAAAGTTTGAGCAAAATCGGATACCTAATAAGAAAGTTATGAATTTGTAATGACATGAACAACTTTGAAAATCACAAGACAAATTGGCAAATCACTCATGAGTCTGTGACGTCATTGTCTCACTATCCACTAATTGTTTTCTTTATATTGCTAAATACATAGAACTTAACATTGCAAAACAGAAGAAGATTGAAGGAATGCACTATAAGAAATGGTCCCCTGTGGAAGAAGTATTTTGATTTTAATCCTATGATATACACTGTACAAAAGAAAGTGTTACCCACTATTTCTGTATTGGTTGACGTTTTTCATCTGTTCTTACCTTTTGTAATTATTGTGCAGTGATTTTTATGATTATTGTAATCATGATGTATGTACGAATTACTTGATAAATAAAAGTTTTAAAAAGATATATATAAATTTACCATTTTCCCCCTAAGAATCTCATTTCCTCACACCAGCATCCAAGTTATATTGATATTAATATGTTTTTGTGTTGATGCACTAAAATAGAGCAATTTGGTTCAGTTAAATCATGACAAAATTGAATTTTGATGAACTATTTATATAAAAATTTAACATAATGAAAATACAATATTAAAAAAAAGCATCAATTGTTCAAAGTTCATCAAATGTTTTGTGGGTTGTCATGCACGCAATATGATACAAATCATATAACCTGGGCAAAGGCATGGGGAAAGTTTTTTTGGAGGAAGGAGGAAATTAATGGGATAAAAATATATAAAGCAATGAATAATTAGTGAGGCAATCACGTCACAAACTGATAATCAAATTGACAGTTTGTGTAGTGATTTTCATTGTTCCATAGTCGTTTACACTTTTTCAAAAACTCATAACTTCCTTATTAGTTATCCCATTTTACTCATTTTTTCGTTGCTTTGTTTCTCTTGTTATTCTGTATCTATTAAAAGTTATTTCTGGAGTGGAGTTAGCCTCTAAAGGTATGTACCACTTGCAGGACAACAACATTAAAAGGTTAAATCCCAACGGCATTTAAAAGACAATACTTATTTAGAACTTCCCTCACAACAAAAGGGTTTGAAAATGACTTTTTGTGGGAAAATAACGACCATTAACTGTTGTCAAATCAACATAAGTGATTGCAATAACCTGAGTAATAGTCAGACCATCCCTTAAATGGAAATCCAACCTTGCAGCAACCTACTTCAGATGAATGCAGAAAATTCAAAGAAGGCAGACTGGTGAAAAGTTTGAACAGAATTGAACAAAAAACCAAGAAAGTTATGAATATTTAAATTTGATGCAAATGTCCAAATCTACTTCGATAGGAACCTACAGGTACTAGTCAATCTGACAAGTGGCGTCCTATTATGAATATAGTTACAACTTACTGTGCATGTGAGAATTGCATTTTGTTCAAATATTGTATTACCTTTTTTATTGAAAGCAAAGGTTACTATTGTGAATTACTCTTATATGTACTGTCTGTGTCAGTCTTCAACGGATTTTAATGGGGACTTTTAGATTTGCACGTCGACAAAGTGGACAGCTACATGTGAAGTCCTTTTAAGGCACTGTGATGTCCTTCTGAGGCACTGCCAGTGCCTTAAAAAGACGTCACACGCAGTCCATTGTGTCGAAGTGCAAATATAAAAGTCCCTATCACTACACGAATTGAACTTCATACATCTGTAGTGCAACAGGTTGCTCAACTTAAATTGAATCGGTTTTTGTTAACTGTCATTGCCATGGTAACAGCCACCAGTGAGTGAATGCACCAGGTTTTTAAAAAGAATCCCTTGTGTATTTTACTATCATAAGCTGTTATATTGCATAGGTATGCTCCAATGACCTTGACTGATTGGAATAAGTGAGTTTTGAAAGGACGCATCAGAAATAGTAATAGTCTGGGTATTAAAGAAGTATAGATATCAGCTCTTGCTGACAATGAAGAACCAACAATGTATGAGAGAAAAAAGAGGGAGGGAGTGAGGGAGAGAGATAGAGAGAGAGAGAGAGAGAGAGAAAGAGAGAGAGAGAGAGGTGTATATTTGAGATAGAAGATAAAAGGGAAAAACATTTAATTTATTCAACATGGGACAGCAAGATGAAGGAAAAGAGAGAGAAAGAAGAAAAAAAAAGGAAAATGAAAGAAGGGACTGTGATATTAGAGATAGCGATAGAGAGATAGAGATATTGATAGAGAGAAAGATAGGAGAGAAAGATAGAGACAGGGAAAGGGGGAGAGAAAGATAGAGACACAGAGAGAGAAAGAGAGGAGAGATAGAGAGAGAGATAGAGAAGAGAGAAAGACAGAGACACGGAGAGAGAAAGAGAGGAGAGAAAGAGAGAGAGAGATATAGAGGAAAGAGAAAGAGAGGGAGATAGGGAGAAGAGGAATAGAGAGAGAGAGAGAGAGAAGAGAAAGAGAGGGAGATAGGGAGGAGAGGAAGAGAGAGAGAGAGATAGAGAGGAGAGAAAGAGAGGGAGATAGGGAGGAGAGGAAGAGAGAGAGAGAAAGAGGGGGGTAAAGAGAATGGGGGGTGAGTTAAGTGCTAAAACTGATTTGATTGAACAACTCCCTGTGCTACTATTGTGCAATTATATATAATCCTCCTGTGTCCTACATTTCAAAGAGTATTCATAACATGCATTGTATGCATTCATGAATTATAATTCACAACCCCCTACCACGCTTTAAATATCGTGCAGAATACAATACACAATGTGTCCTATATTTCAAAGAGTATTCATAACATGCATTGTATGCATTCATGAATTATAATTCACAACCCCCTACCACGCTTTAAATATCGTGCAGAACACAATACACAATACGCAGGTCTCCAAGCGACATCATTTGTTTAAAAAAATTAAAAAATCGGCTATTGATGAGGTGCTGGTGAACTGTATTCAATCAGGACCCTGTCCTTTATCAATAGAGACTTTTTGATTTACGTATGACGTCCATTCAAGGCAGTGCATTGAAAGGACGTCGATCGTAGCAATCCACGTTTTTGTTCGGCAAATCTAAAAAACCCTATTGACTGCAAATAAGAGAGAACCAGGCCAGCAAAGATGGGTGTGGGAGGGGACTCATATTTTGTTTGGACGGGGGTGTGCCGCTCAAGCCTCGAAACCCCTTCCCATTTTTAGGGGTGAACAGGCGGTGTTAGACAGAGCCAGTTATCTAGATAATTCATAGCCTGTCTGTCACATGTATGTCACCTACGTAAGTGAATTATCTAGATAATTCAAGTTGGATCGGGAAAATTGTGTGTGACACCGCCTTTTTTTTTTTTTTTTTTTTTTTGGGGGGGGGGGGGGGGTCTCGAAATAAAGGTCAATTTTTCACAATTGTCCGAAAATCTTTTTGTCTTCAAGTTTGTTTGTATAGTTGCTTTAATAGCAACTTCCGAAGAAACATTCGAATGTGAGCAGCAAAATCAAGGATTTTTGCTTGCCATGTAAATGCAGCTTTTGTAAGGAGTAGGGGCGGGCGGATTTTTTTTTTTTTTTTTTTTTTTTTTTTAACCTCATTTTTTGTGTGTCTTTTTTTTTTTTTTTTTTTTTTTTTTTTTTTTTCCCATAACAAAAAAAAATCTTTGGGATTGTCAAGCATTTAAACAAACAAAGTCTATAAAACACTTTAATATGGTAAAAGACTAGTTTAATGTACAATGAATATCAAGACCAACACAGAAAGTATTTTGGGCTTTGAAATACAGCACCTTTTAAATCTTCATTGTACTACTTATAGCTACTTGCGCCCTTTATGTAGCAAACAATGCCTAATCTGTGACCATTGGTCCCCCATGATCCTCTTTATCTTATATTAACTGAGAGCTGAATTGATGAGATAACCACCTGTCCAGTGACCTTGCAGGGTGGTCTAATCTCTCCTGTAAACTAGTACAGATGGGCTTTAAAATGAGTTTAAGAATGCTCAGAACCTGATTTTAATAAACGGCATTTTGACATAGAAAAATAAAAATGGCAAGTTTAATAAATACCTAATTGCGTACTGAAAAGACAAAACTGGCAACGGGACGCATTTTGATCCTTGCAAATGCATAAAATGGTATGTTTGGCATTTAAGATTGCTCCCAAAAAACAAAAAAATAAAAAACAAAAACAGAAAAAATGATTTTAAAAAAAAAATGCAAGCGGCTCGAAAATGAGGAGCGGGCGGTCGAGGACAACCAAATGATTTTTTTTTTTTGGCCTTATAGATGAAGAGAAATGGTTGCTATTAGAGTTTAGAGTAAAGAAATATTATTGCTTCATGTTAACGTATGTAAGTAGTCTGCAGGTTCAGACTTTATGTAAAACTTATACAAAGTTCCATAAACCCCCTGGCCGTGATAGCCCATGGGGTGTAGTAGATCATCATTAGCATGCATGCATGTTCTTTTTTGTGTGTGCACAAAAAATAAGAGAAATCATGACAATGGTCCTCACAATAAAGAGTCAAGTGGGGTAAATAGTAAGCAAATAATAACCGTTGGTGAAGGTGATGGGACAAACTATCACTTCCGAGGCGATCTGGATGTAGCTATACTTTCGGATCGCCAAGGAAGTGGTAGTTTGCCATCGCCTGAAACCAAAAGGGGATTATTTTCTTTAAGCCCCACTGTCCCATTTGTAGCTACTTGCTCCCTATATATAGAAAACTTCCCCAATCGGTGCCTGTTAATCCCGCATGATCCTCTTTTTCTTATGTTATTTGAGAACTGAGTTGATGAGATAGCCACCTGTCAGTGACCTCGCTGTGTGGTCTAATCCCTCCTTGTCACACTAGTGTTGATAAGCTTTAGATACAGTAGGCTTGCTTTATACCCCCACATCTGAAACGCGATGTTACTCTATGGATCAAAACTATTAATTTGGGAGATCAGCGAAACACAAAATACCGCAGGGTGATTGATGGTCGAAACTATCTTACATCACGTGATTTACTTTTGACCAATCGTAGAGCAAGATCCTTAGTATGTGAGATATAATAGAGTATACTTTGTAAATGTTTGTGTACCATTGCTGGATAGAAAATTAGAAAACAAATTATAGTAAAAAGAAAAAAAAAGGGGGTATCGCACTGGAGTAGTTTAAGCACTTGGTTTGAATTGCAGTGGTCGTGGGTTCGATCCGTGACATGTTACTAATGACCTTTGAAAAGGCATTAATCTCCATTTGCCACTCCATACCCAGGGAATAAAAGATAAGCTGGTAGGATGACAAAAGCCTTTGTGTAATTGCAATATGCCCTCACCGTGACCATATGGTAAGAATGCTCCCCAGGGAGTGGAGATGGTGCACATTGTGCATGAATGATTCCGATGACCGGGGTAATAATATTTGGAAAGCACTTAGAGGTGGTATTTCTTATCAATTATAGGCTCTAGTGGTATATAAATCCAGATTATTATTATTAAAACTAACATGATTTTATTATTATCAAAACAAATTATGGAGTCGAAATTAAGAAGCCTAAAACTCAGAAAGGTGATATCATGGTTATTTGCAGACGGAAGAGAGCATTTCATCTACATGTATCTTCTCTCTCTCTCTCTCTCTTTTTTCAGAATTGTTGACGATCCTAACAATGACATCACAATGAAGATGTTGATAAGCTTTAGATACAGTAGGCTTGCTTTATACCCCCACATCTGAAACGCGATGTTACTCTATGGATCAAAACTATTAATTTGGGAGATCAGCGAAACACAAAATACCGCAGGGTGATTGATGGTCGAAACTATCTTACATCACGTGATTTACTTTTGACCAATCGTAGAGCAAGATCCTTAGTATGTGAGATATAATAGAGTATACTTTGTAAATGTTTGTGTACCATTGCTGGATAGAAAATTAGAAAACAAATTATAGTAAAAAGAAAAAAAAAGGGGGTATCGCACTGGAGTAGTTTAAGCACTTGGTTTGAATTGCAGTGGTCGTGGGTTCGATCCGTGACATGTTACTAATGACCTTTGAAAAGGCATTAATCTCCATTTGCCACTCCATACCCAGGGAATAAAAGATAAGCTGGTAGGATGACAAAAGCCTTTGTGTTAGTAATTGCAATATGCCCTCACCGTGACCATATGGTAAGAATACTCCCCAGGGAGTGGAGATGGTGCACATTGTGCATGAATGATTCCGATGACCGGGGTAATAATATTTGGAAAGCACTTAGAGGTGGTATTTCTTATCAATTATAGGCTCTAGTGGTATATAAATCCAGATTATTATTATTAAAACTAACATGATTTTATTATTATCAAAACAAATTATGGAGTCGAAATTAAGAAGCCTAAAACTCAGAAAGGTGATATCATGGTTATTTGCAGACGGAAGAGAGCATTTCATCTACATGTATCTTCTCTCTCTCTCTCTCTCTCTCTCTTTCTTCAGAATTGTTGACGATCCTAACAATGACATCACAATGAAGATGGGTTCATCATCACCTTATGCAGTGTTTCTATTGGTCCTGTCCGGCCTGTCTGTGAGTAAAGCATTTGGACCGGAATATTGGAATCAGCGGTACGGTGGCTATGGGATCGAATACAAGAGTGAGTTTAATGGATGAAATACTGTGAATAATAATAATAGTACTAGTAGTAGTAATTATAATAATAATAAAAATAATAATAATAATAATAATGATAATACCACTACTACTACTACTAATAATAATATAAATAATAATTATAATTCAAATGATGATAATAATATTAATAACTATAATAACAATGATAATAATAATAATAATGATGATAATAATAATAATAATAATAATGATAACAATAATAATAATAATGATAATAATAATAATTATAATAATAATAACAATAATAATAACAATAATACTTAGAATGATAATACTTATAATGACAATAACAGCAACAAAGACAACAACAACATCATTACTATACTTCTACTTACTAGTAATCATAGTAATAATAACAGATACCACTTATTACTACTTGTAATTTGTTTGCGTCTCGATATCTTCCCTTGTCTCTTTGTGTTCCATCATCTTACTGTATCTCTCCATTTCACCCTCTCTCTCTCTCACCATATCTCCCTCCATCTCTCTGCATATCTTCTGTTTGTCTATTGCTCCTTTTCTCTCTCTCCCTCTCCACTAATCGCTGTTTCTTTCTGGTCTCTAACCATAAGTCCCTCTATATCCCATTTTCTACCGTCGGTCTGTCTATCTCTCTCTCTCTCTCTCTCTCTATCTGTCTCACTCTCTCTCACTGTTTCTTTCTGGTCTCTCACCATGTTTCCCTCTATCTCCTTTTATCTCCTGTATGTCTGCCTGTCGGTCTCTGTATCTGTATGTCTGTCTCTCTCTCTCTCTCTCCCTGCTTCTTCTGTATCTCTGTCTCCCCCTCTCTCACTTTTTCTTTCTTGTCTCTCACCATATATCCCTCTATCTCTCTGTATTGATTGTGTGTGTGTGCGTGCCTCTCTCTCTCTCTATCTCTTTCTCTCTTTGTGCCCCCCCCCCCCCCTCTCTCATTGTTTCTTTCGCTAGAGATGGTATTTCGTATCAAATGCTTTAATATAAATCCAGATTATTATTATTAAAACTCTTACTGAACCCCTCTTCCCCAGCTGGAAGCGACAGCTTCAACGGCTTTTGGTCAGGAGGTTACGGTGAAAGTTACAACAGTGGTAGATCAAATACAGGATGCATCATAGACGAGGGGAAGTTGACTATCGATTGCTCGTCGGCAACATATGTGTAAGTTTTTTAATACCCTAAAAATATTGTTCCCTTCACAAAAAAGCAGAATGTCGTAATATCTTGAAGGAAATATAGTACTCGATCTCAGTTAGAAATAGTGAATACACTATGAATATGACTGACAAAGAAAGCGGACAAAATATACAGTTCCCCAGGTAGACAAAGGAACATCCCTTCACTGCTATTATGTTAAAATGTGTAGAACAGGTGTCACATGCATATTCACCTTTCTACATGATAGCAGTGAAGGGATGTTCCTTTGTCTCCCTGAGGAACTGTATATTTTGTCCGCTTTCTTTGTCTGTCATGTGCATAGTGATAGTACTTGTGTAAACACAGTGCATTCACCTTTTCCTTTGTCATGGTTTAGGACATGTCAACTTCTAAAGTTATTTTCATGCTTATATCCATCATGAGTTGATCTGTTTTATGATTATCGGAGTACAGTATGAAACCTTTTTTCAAAAACTGGAATTTAGTCAGTGACGATAATGTTTGAAATTTAGATTGACTGACTTGATAACAGGTTGAGTGGCTCGTATTGTCCAATGTCAGGCTCTATATCCGCTTGGTCTAAAACCATTTCGTCTACTATTGGCCTTTTCCCATATGGTCTAAACACAGTAAGTATTTTATCAACGTGGTCTCATAATCATGTTGTCGACTTATCATTTGGTCTAATGACCATTAGGGTAATACTGTAATAGCAATTCGGTCAAATGTCCATATGGTCTAATAATCATTTAATCATTTGTTATAATAGTCAACAAATGATCATTAAACTTGATGGATTGTAGACAAACAGGGAATATTTAAGACTATCTGGTTATTAGACTAAATGACCAAATGGGTAGTAGATAGACTGGATATTAGACCATCAATTAAAATGGGTGGCTCGTCAGTTTTCATGTGCAGAAGGCCATAGTTCGCTGACGCCATACTTGGTGGAAATACCATGGATGGGTGTACAAGTCTGCCCACAGCGAACCCACAGTCCTATCGAGAAATACCCCCCTAGTCTCTCGGAGAGTTTTTGAGTGAGGGAGAAGCGAAGCATTACATAAGGTCTGCTGGTCATAAAACTGATTGATAATCCTGATGATTGACAACACCTGTTATTGGGTAAACGCCTGAACGAGAAAAGAGAGCCAACTGTTAAGTGTTTTAGCTGACGGGTGTTGAAGAAACGATTGTCCTAATATAATAGTTGTCTTTGAGAAGTGCTAAAATTCTTGTATTCTTTCATTTTGTTTTATAACAGATACGTCCATGGTTACAGATTTGAGAATTTGACTTCTTCCACATTTTCTAAGGATGTTACACAAATGTAAGTAAGGCTGGCGTACCTCACAAGAAATTTAATCAGGGCTCTGTTTTATAAAACTTGTTATCAATAACAAATTCTAAACTTCTATAACAAAAAACTTTGCTCTTAGCCAATCAAATGATAACAGTAGCTTATAAACGTTATTGTAACTTGTTATTAATAATAAGCTTTGTAACACAGGACCCTGCTTATTTAATATCTACTTTCTACTTGCTCTTTGCTCTCTCTACACTTTACTTTGAATATTTTTTGTAATATTTTAGACACCTCTGCTTATCCTTTTTGCAATACGTTTACATTTATATCCAATTCAGGGTCTGGTTTCAATTAAACTTGATATAAAAAGTTACAATAGCTTGTATAAACTACTGAAATGACGACATTTAAATGACTATAAGCAGATTTGGCATTATTGAAAACAAGTTTTATGAAACCTGTTGCAACGTGGGCATGCCCCATGCAAGTTTAAGATAGATGCAGAACTGATATCAAGATTGTACACGTATGTACAAACCTCAAGAGAATGCATAAATTGTTCTTTTTTTCTTGCGTATGCACTGGCTGTGTTTTATTCTTACCTTTTGTGATAAATGCTAATTAGAAGTTGATGATGCACATAATGTGAATTGAACCGATCTCCATTCGGATGTTTGACAGTACAGGGCGCCCTTCTTCCCATACTGGGCAGGTCAGCACATGCAAAGATTCAATACCGCGGGGAAGACGATAAGTGCAAATAATTCTTGATTTTAGTTTTAAATTATTGTTCAGATGTCATGAACTCCCCGATGATTTGACACGTTCTATGTAGGCATCATCAAAATGTGTTGCTTATATTCTATTGGCTCTGAAACTATCATTTCTCTATTGCACTTCCCAGTTCACAATCCATTATATTTGTTACGGGACACATAAGTGCCTTTGTCAAATATAACTGCTGCCCTATACGAGCAACTAACAATGTAGTGGCCATAGACACTATGAATATGACGGACAAAGAAAGAGGACAAAATATATAAATATGTCACATGCATATTCACCTGTTCTACATATTTTTTACATAATAGCAGTGAAGGGGTGTTCCTTTGTCTACCACAGCAATTGTTGAGGGTAGAATGAGGAACTGTATATTGTGTCGTCTTTCTTTGTCCATCATGTTTATAGTGAGAGAGAATTACCAGTGCTTACTATCAAAGTAATGATTTCACATTGATTTATATTTGTCATCCAGTACTATCATTGGCGGTATTTTACAGAGAGTTGCTGCTGATACCTTCCGCAATCTGACCAAGTTAACATCACTGTAAGTAAAACTAAACAATGAATACAATCAACAATAAGACAAATAAGTTATGCACAAAATTTGAAAATGATATGGGAAACTACACTGTTGGTCATAATGGTGGAATAAGTATTTTTACCCCAATTTATGGAATGATTTTGACAATGATTTATTTCTAATAGAACTATATAATAGTATACATTCTCAGATTGTATTGAATAATCATTAGTGAGTGTTTGTTTTACGTGACTGCTAAAGCAAGTGTATGGTACTATGCTAATCAACTAGGGGACATACGTCCTTAAGTCATAACTGACAGTAATGAGGATTAATGCCTCACAAAAGGGCACTAATATAGCACATCGACACGGTTTAGATCCTGGAGGCTCACAGAAACGAGGGCATTGGTTAGCCAATGAATCATGACTGTACGCAGCGGGGGCTAGGGTACGTCGTTGCCCCCCACAAATACAAAAAACAAAGAAAATGCGATAAATTATCAATAATTAATTGCATTTTGCACCGACCCCCAACATAAAAATATCCTCTATGTGGACATGCCTTGAACCATAATGCATGGCCCTACAGAGGAATATGAGAAAAATCACATGTTTCATTATTGTTTTGTTTGCGTTTCTTGATATTCAAGCTTTCGTGCTTTTTTTCTGTCTTGTTCCAGCACAATGCAATATAATCCTATCACGACGTTCCCTGATGTGTCAATGTGTACCAGCCTAGAGAAACTGTAAGTAAAAGCCTTACTTTAATTCATAGGGTCATCGCGTCTGGTCGGGTGGTCGCACTGCCCAACCTTTTGGGAAAACATGCCCCTTTACCCATGAAACGTTTAGGGTTATGTGCATAAAATAAACCCCTGTCATTCAGAAATGGTCTGGTAAAATGTATCCAACACTTTGTGAAAACCCAACAGCAAATCTAGGAAAGGTAGCGTCATCTTCCACTTCAGTTTCAAGAAAGGTCGTGTTTTGCGACCACACGACAGGACGCGATGACCCGATGATTCAATGAAGGCCAAGTAAAGAGGGGTTGGAGGGATTTGTGAGCTTTACGAATCATAGAAGGAATGTCTCCTGAAAAGAATGGCTCTTCACATGCCCTCGTATTTGAAAGATGCCAAGTAAGACCATTTTAAAATATAAACATGTTTAGCGTCCCCGCCCGCTTCCTTTTGGGGGCGCCCTCCTATTTTTGTTGTATTATTTTATTTTTATTTTTAATATCTTTATTTTCTTCAATGAATTAAAACATGAAAAACATACTGCTAAAATTTTTAAAAAATGATCCATTTCTGTTTTTTTTTTTTTTTTTTTATAAAAAAATACCGGCGGCCATCTTGAAAAATAGCCTGACTGTCAGGAAAAATGTACCGCGCGGCCATTCCTTTTTGCCGAAAGCAAGGCTCCCACTTAGCCGAGTTGGACCCTCGAGTTGTAGCGAGCTGGCGCGAGCTTATGGCAAGCCGTTTTATCATTAAAACATATCAAGAATTCAATTTTTGATATCAAGAATTACCATTGCTTTACAACGTAAAATTATTTCTTGATATCAAGATATATGTTTTAATGATAAAACGGCTTGCCATAAGCTCGCGCCAGCTTGCCACAACTCGAGGCTCCAACTCGGCTAAGTGGGAGCCCTGCCAGCAAGAGGTTGTGGAAAGAATGAAAGGGAAGTGAAAGAAAAGACTGAAAAGGGGAAACAGGGAGAGCTAGTGGTGAATACCAAAAAGTTATGCAACAATGATATGATTATGTATGGTGTAGTTTATCTCCACCGCAACGAGTTCGATATTCATTAAAAATTACGTGAATTTGCTGACCTAATGACACTGACTTGATTATGTGTATTGTTACATTACAGAGATGTGATGAGGAATAACATTTACTTTGATGTCTACACTTATTCAAAAATCACGTTTCCAGCTTCCCTCAAGCAAGTGTAAGTATACTTTAAACCAGCGTAATTTCGAAACGTAAACATTTTGCAACTAGTCCGGCAGCCAAATCCAGATTATTGGCCTAACCTTGTTTTAGGGTCTATAGTTTTGTTTTCAATGGATTTTGATTGCCTAAAGCTTCTATTTCAAGAATCTAATTGCTGACACTCTGTCAGCCTTGAGCAATTTAAGATATATGACGTCATACAAAATGGCCGCCAAAGTACATGATTTTCCCTTAAAAATGAATAATAAATATATAATAAGGATTTTGTCTACAATTTTGGGCAGCCAAATGTCTGTATCTCTCTAGGACCATCACTAAAAAAATGTTTTGTGATTTTGCATGGCCATAGATGACCAGCTTATTTGCATATTTTGAAATAGCGCCCTCTATAAACATATTAATTTGAATAAAATATGTGTGCCAGCCAAATGCCAATTTCTCAAATCTATGTCACGTTGAAATCATATTAAATGCTTTACTTGGCAACAATTGCAGTTGTGCTGCATTAATCTTTCATCTTTTTTGGTCCAAATTTAGATAGGGTAGGTGTGGGGAATTGGATACCCTTAAGCACATTTGCATAATTTACATAAACATGAACAATGTTACACATACAGAAAGTTTTGTATTCTCCTTAGTATTTTTTCTCTCTTTATTTGGTAACAAAATTGTGGTCATGATGTAACTGATTAATAAGATAACAATCATTAATGACGTCATCACCAAAGGTCTCTCATTACCTACATGTGTAGGTAATAAGGGACAGTTACAAATCAGGACATTTTAAATACAATATGAATGAAAATGGGATTGTTATAGTTAATAGTTTAAACACTTTTTGAAAGAGATACATGCAGTCAATGAACTTACTGTAATTTTGAAACGATTTTAAAACAATGTGGCCCAAAATATTTCTGTAGTTTTTTGTTTACAGTAATAAAGGTGCTCTCAATTATGTTTACATACTTTCAGAATAATGTTCTGGCAATATGACTTTTACATTGATCAAACTCACAGCATAGAAACAACTTCTTAAAATGAAATGCATTCAAATTAGAATGGTGACACGTACAGCCAAATATGTTTCATGATAGTGCCTTTCAACATGAAATGGACAACTGGGGAGAAGTAGGCCCCCATCTTGGACCTGGTGTCCCCCATTACCTACACACATTTCTGATCAGACACCATTCATAATGTGAATTGCAACACCCATTCACAACACACAATGGCCATAAGTTTTCTGTGATCACCGATGGTTGGCACACTTCATAAACTTCCTTTTAAAACTAATTTTTAAGAGTCACCCCTAAATATCTGCATACATCACAACATTCAGTGAAAATTGTGTTTTTATATCAGAGCAACATTTTACGATCAAAATTGCTTATCTTGGTCAATTTTGCCAATTTTCTCGGAGAGAGAACGCATTGTAGTCTTCGAAATGAATTGGATATATGCAGTAGTGTTGTTAAAGGCCACATAATGTCGCTATATCAATATTGGAGCCAACACGGACAGACAGTGATGGGTTCAAGCTTGGTGGTATCCAATTCCCTACACACCTACCCTACATATGTCAAGAAAAAAATGGCTATGAAAGAATTAATTTTTCATCGAATCGGTGAGAAGTGGTTTTACGGCACATATTATTATTCAATTGATAGGCTTTATTTAGACCAGCATTGCTCCAACGTCAGTGAATGTGGATAAAGCAGTTGACATCTATACTAGACAGATGCATGAGTTTCAAAAGAACTTACCTGGTGGATTCTATGACACAATTTCCAAGAAAGTTCAAACCATGGCAGCCATGAAGAAGTCAATTAATGTTGGGGTACGAAAGTCTATGAAAAGTTGATCTACTCCAGAGTAATAGGACTGCAGGCAAGTTCAAGAGAGGTCAATGTCAAGGACATCTTGTCATAACAGCTTTCACCAATCCCAACAGCACTCTTTGGTGATTCTGGAAACGAACACTCCCATGTCAAAGGCGGACTTGACAAAAATTTGACAAAAGTTGAGATGTCAGCCAGGCATGAGACACTGGAACAACCTTGTACAGTCATTGATGGTTGTGCTCTACTGTGGGTGAAAATCTGATGATGTTTGCTTGGTGTTTGACAGATCCAAGAGTATCTAGAGGCCATAACGGGTCGAGAGTCTTCCAACTGAGTCCCGCGTCACTGCTGCCCTCCAATAAACTATCTCTCGTTCGTCGTCGTCGTCGTCGTTGTCATATAGATCATGGCTCACCCTTGTGACCCGTTTGATGAGACCTTTTGATCGGCATCTGTCTCCTGCAATCCGGTAGAGTGTCTTTAGTATTTAGAGGGTGGCTAGTGATTTCCCTAAGGTCGTCACTCCATCTGAGCTTGAGTCTTCCTTTGTTACGTATTCCTCCAAAGGTACCTTGAATGATAATTTGTCAAGGTTGTCTCCTGATCTTCTGCTAACGTCATCAAACTATTGTAGCTTGTACTTGTCAATCCTTGTAGCAAGTGGCGGTTGATCTCCGATGATGGACATTGATGTAATCTCTTCATGATATCCCAAGTAGCTTCCTCCAACACCACATTTCAAAGGCAGATATTGCCGAGCTTCCACCCTCCTTGACAATCATTGACCCAAGAACATTATATAAAGTTTCCACTTGATCAAATTCTTCTCCATCAACCACCATGATCTGTTGAATGTAGTTAATTTCCATCAATCATGATCTTGGTCTTTTTCACATTGAGGTAGGGTCCAAATTGTTCACTTGCATCCTTCACTCTTTTTTAAGGAGTCCTAGTAGTTCTTCTGGTGTTCTTGTTATAAGTGTTGTCAGTGGAATAATGAGCAAAAACACTTAGAGGGACAGAAAAATAATCTGCATCACCACCACTCATACATGTTACATGCAGGCCCCGCGGAACGTTTTTGAAAGCGGGGGGGGGGGGGTAAAGTATTTACGATCAGGAAGAGAGGGGCGCAAATTGGCGTGGGGTTCAAGGGGCACAGCCCCCGGAAGCTCAAGGGTTTAAGGCATTTAATAACTGCAAAATTAACATATTTTGATACCTCATTTATACCTCGGGTCACTTTCTTTCTTTTTTTCTAGTTCTCTTTAACATACTTTATACAAAAAGTGAGGGGGCTCGAGTCCCGAGCCCCGCCGTTCCGCCGTTCCGCGGACCCTGACATTTGGCTTTTAAATAAGCATATTTTTTGCTTGACTGTGAATTTAGGGATTTGTCATTTTCCAACATACGCTTAATAAATAATAATTTACTAAAAAGTGAGGAAAATCATGTTATTTCAGCGACATTTGTAAACCACTGGTATCGAATATATAGAAAAAAACAGTTTGAATTTTGTTTGGGGGGGTCAACTGTCCCCCCCCCCAACCCTTCCCCATCAATACGCCAGGGAGTGTTGTATTGTCGGCGTATCTTAGGTTGGTGATCGTTCGTCCAACAACAGAAACTTGACCATAACAAGCCTTTCTCATGATGAATTCAGCATAGATGTTAAAAATTTATGGTGATAGGATGCAGCATTGATGGACAACTTGACCAATAGTGAACCTTTCGGTGTAGCCATTCTCTGTTCTTACTGTTGCTTCTTGGTATTGGTAGAGCGACTGGATGAGTTGAATGATATGTGCTGGAAAGCCGATCTAGCTCATAATCTTCAATAGGCGTTTATGTTGTACGCAGTCAAAAGCTTTGGAATGATCAATAAAGCTAGGGAGAGAAGTTGTTGAAACGTGTCTCTAGTGTTGCTAACTTCACTATCTTTTCATGACAACAAACTACAGTTGATCGACATCATAATTATATGCGCGAGTCTGCAGGATGATTGGGTGCTCAGAAATAGTCAAAATCACAAGCAGGTCTTTACCGTCAAGATGAGGTTCCTGTTGAAGTGACTCCAGGCAGTGATGTCATGCCAAGGAAAGGTCTGTCCACAACATAATTATGAAGAAGCAGGCAACATCATAGTACAGCAAGCGATTCGAATTGCTGCTAATGAGAAGATGTATGTTAGGGTCCTAGTGGTTGACACAGACGTCTACGTACTACTTTTGCATCATTATCTACATGACAGACTTATAAAACGCCAATGACCATGGAGACGCCCCTTCACAAATCGAACTGTTATTGATGTTCCTGCCAATGTAGACAAGTTAGGAGATATCATTCCATCGATGTTGAAGAATCTAGTACCTTAGAATACAAATCTATAAACGCTGTAACTGAAAATGGGCATTTATCACCATATGCCACCTCATATCTATGGGACAGAGAGCATAACATTCAATCGTGTTTCTTTGAGTATTAAATTACAAAATAAAAATAAATGTGCAGCACAATTTTTACTCACTGTATCCAGTGCATCTGACTCATGACATATGATAATCTCATGTTAGAAATTGGTATTTGGCCATCATTTTGAACTATGCAAGTTAATGTGTCTATAGAGGGCGCCATTCCGAATTATGCAAATTTGCATATCATTTGTGATCATACAGCATCGCAATTTTTATTTAGTGATGATTCTAGAAAAAATCAAGATATTTGACTGCCATTTAATGTAGTAATATATCATTAATTTTGGTGAACAAGGGGATTTTGGCGGCCATTTTGTATGACGTCACATATCTCAAATTGCTCAATGCTGACAGAGTGTCAGCAATCGGATTCTTCAAATTGATGGTCTAAGGAACTATAATCCAAAAAAAAAACACTATAGACCCTTAAACAAGGTATATCGAGATGGCTGCCGGACTATGAAAACTTCGCAACGTGAAACTTTCGAAATATAAAAACCTTCTCAAAATAAAAATTTCGCAACATGAAAATTTAAAAACATAAAACCAGCGCAACATGAAACTAACACAACCTGAAACTTTCCCGAATTCAAGCTGACCGACTTTATAGCGGCATGAAATATTAACGAATCGATGTCCACGAAACAATGTATTTATAATTTTGTTAACCAACTCTCGTGACAAAAATAGTAACAGTTCGTTTTGGTATCTCTGAAACATAAATTCTGAAGCTCTTGATATTTTGTATGTAAAAAGGTCCTGTATAATCTTGCTAGATTGATTTAGTACAAATTTGAGAATTGTCCTCACCTGTTGGGTGGTATAGATGGAGTAAGGGATTTTTATAAATCACAAGGAAGGTGGTTAATTGAACCTTTCACGGCTTTAAATTAAAAGTAGTAAAATAAAAAGTGTCATTTATTAAAGTCAAAATGTCCCCTCTTCCAAGGGGTTACTGACTGCTGTACCATGATGACACTCCCTCCCTCATATTCTTGTCTTGAGCGTCTTCTTCACTAAGACCAACCTTTCAATACAATACTTAAATATATTCTTCCTTCATTTCTCAATGCATGTCTCGTTTTTATCTGATCTATCCTATAGGAGTGTGATGGAGAACAACATAGACTGGGTTCCTCCAGGGCTCTTCTCGGGAACAAACATTGAATATCTGTGAGTACATATGTATACCAGAATTTGAAAGTGTAGATATGTGACTTCACTGTACATCCCAGGGACAATTGATGAGAAACACATAATGATATACAGATATTAACTGGAAGGGTGTGTTTTTGGACCGCTGAAGGGATTTATATTTCAAAGAAGCGCTCAGCGTGAGGAAAAATGTCACGAGAAAAAACATTACTCTCTTGCTTACCCAAAATTGTGTTATATAAAATACCCTACCTGTCGATATATGTTATATTAAATGGCCTTCATTACACTCTTTTTGCGAAGTAATATACTTTTCAGTCTTGTTTTGCTAAGCCCCGCACTTAGTCTTCTACTTCAAATGCGCGCGGCTTAACCCGTTGACTACTGAATTATCTAATTCCCATAGAATTAACACAGAGACCACCAGGTTCCAGTAAGAAATGGGTTAACAAATGCAAACTGTGGGTACGTGCTACTGCGCTTATGTTTAATTGGATACAGTGTGACGGCAAAATATATACGTATTTGACCGGATGCTCAATGTCACATTGAAAAAAACCGGGAGTGAAATATGCTAATAACGATCCTTACAGTCGATATATATTGCTCCGGTTGTCTCATTTTCGCCAGTACAAACCTAGCTAGTTCACCGTCTATAGAACCATAAACTTGTAGTAGGTTTATGAAAGAACGTATATAGCAG
Organism: Strongylocentrotus droebachiensis; assembly: GCA_035222895.1. NCBI lineage: Eukaryota > Metazoa > Echinodermata > Echinoidea > Camarodonta > Strongylocentrotidae > Strongylocentrotus > Strongylocentrotus droebachiensis. Next base: position 86,728 of record JAVYIG010006017.1, on the reverse strand, counting down.
ACGGCAATCGGCGGATCAGACGACACTTGATAGTGATTTTGTATGTGAGATTGCTTTGCTAAATATAAAATACAAGAACCTTTTCCATATTTTTAAACTATCATTGATATCTGATTAATAAACAGTTAGTAAAATAAACCTACCAAACTGCATAATACAATGAAATACTTGACTGAAAGTCTGTTAATAATCGAATAGTGCATGGTGTGTCATGAATATTCATGTTTTGCTTACCTCGGTTAAATGTTTGCTTATACTAAATGGAAAGATTACGGTGGGGGGTTGGCTGAAGTGAAAATAATGAACCAAGCAGAACCGATCTATGGTAATTCAGGCTTCTTATCCTTCGTGTGCTTGACCTATAATCTTACAATCGCGTGGTAAATTGCGTCCAAAGTTACACATGCGTTATATAATATGCAATGGCGAGCTTGCGACCTATTTTGATAAAATAACGGTGGGTGAACTTTCAAAAGTCAATGGGACATGAGGGTTCCAATGAAAGAGCTAGTGTCAACGAACGTCGGGGTGGGTATGCTTTTCGTTTAAACAAAAAATGAATTTTTAACGATTTTTTTTTGGGGGGGGAGGGGGGTAAAAGTCCATAGGCTAATATGTTTATAGGCTGCTGGACTCTGACGATAGGGGGCATTCTCAAATGAGACTAAACGGAGCTATATGTCATGTGACAAGCTGTGGACCAATCACAACTTCGTATCTGTAAGAGCTATCTAATCGAATAGTAAATCTATCAAATAGTAAATCTATATTTCATTCCTTTCGTCCAGTTTACTAAATATGTCATGCTTTATAACTTAGGAGCCAAAGAATCTGTTTGTGTGGCCTAGCAAAGATCACTTTGATAATTATTTTAATCTGCTTGTTTTCAGGGGACTGAGCATGAATGAGATGTTATCGTTCCCATCGGACTCTCTCAAGAGTATGTCCAATCTCACGTTCCTGTCTCTAGATGGCAATCAAATCACTTCAGTCTCCAAGAGAAACCTAGGGGTCTTCAAAGATAGTCCTCTCATACATCTGTAAGTTGGATTCTCTTTCTTCAATCTTTTCAGAGGAATCCCTGTGAAAAGAAAAATAGAAGTCGAATTTTTCCTTCTCAGACCCTTCATCTTCCTAAGATTTTTACTTCTCATGTCTCTCTCATCTTTCTCTCTCTCTCTCTCTCTCATTTCTCTCCATCCAATTTTTAATTCTTCTTTTTCCTATTTTTCAATTCAATTCAATTCAATTTTATTTCACATCTTTTTAAAAACACATTAGAAGATATTCAAACAAATCAGTATAAATTAAACAATATAGGCTAAGAATAACAACATTTATGTACATGGCACTTTAAAAGTAGGATGAAGGGTGGTGGATGCGATGGATCAACATTTCCCTATTAAGGCTAATCCCCTATATTACTTAACTTCAGGATAAATCAATATTTACAAAAATAAAAAAACAGATAATATAACATAGCATAATCATATAAAACACAACATAACTAATTACATAAATCACATAAAAGGCAATTAGATAGATTAAAATTACTCATTATTAAAAAAAAATAGATTTATATTTCTTCGGAATTCAAGATCGGTTAAGATTTGTTTGAGTTCATCTGGCAAGTCATTCCAAAACTGTGGGCCTTTAAAACTTACTGTGGTTCTCGGCAAGCTGAAATGATAAAAAGGTAAATAAATTTTATTGGAATTTCTTGTTTTATACTTATTGATGATGTTGTTACATGTATATCAAAAATAGCCATCAAAGTTACTGGGTAACGTGATGTTTAGCTGATATATAAACTGTGATTCTTAAAATTGTTTTCATCATTGTTTTCTTGACATAGGAACCTGAGTAACAATTTGATCACATATCTTGCTCCAAGGGCTCTTACTCAACTCAAGCAGCTTAAGATCTTGTAAGTCTTCATTGGGGCTCGCTCTGATATGAAACAGCAAATCTGCATACCTGCCAACTGTTTTTAATCAAAATATTATCTTTTTCTGAAATTTGAGGACCTAAAAAATCTGAATATTCTGATTTTTGAAAATTCTGAATGACTAAATACATTTTTATAAATACTATTTCTTTAAAGCCAAATCTGGCTCGTACTGTTTTACCGTGTGCCGTGATTTGAGAGTTTGCGTATTGCGTGCGTTGAACGGCTGGACGATCTAGCAGCGAATTTGTATTTTGCTTTGTCTGTACAGATTTACCACGTATTGCCAGTTACCCTGCCGCTGCATAGGTAAAAAAAAAAACCTTCACACCGGGCCATATGTAGAGTTACGTAGTGCTGCGTATTGACAGCGCCGAGCTTATGCTACCCTACGTAACTATATACCGATGGACGCAAAGGGGTACGCGAGACGGACGCAACAAAATAAACATATTTAATTTTTTCGCTTACTTTCGACGTAGACACTAGACGCAGGCGCGTACGCAGGGGGAGGTTTGGGGTTAAACCCCCCCCCTCGAGTTTTTTTTTATGTGTATGTTTTATGTATATTATTTTGGAAACCCCCCCCCCCCTTTTGAGATTTTTTTTTTTTAATAAATAAAAAAAATAAAAAAAATAAAATTGCCAATGGCTGACCTTAAAAAGGTGACCTTACCCCCCTCCCCCCCCCCCCCCCCCACCTGGACAAAATGTCAAATTTTCAAATTTCGAGACCCAGAAAAAAAAATTGTACGCTTACCCCCCCCCCCCCCCCCCCCCCCCCCCCCCCCCCCCCCCCCCCTGGCTGAGCCGTTGGGAAATTTTGGGCCCGATTTGAGAACCATGCGTACCCCGAAAAAATCCTGCGTACGCCACTGACTAGACGCATACTATTACTATGTATAATTAATCTGTAAACTACTGTTAAAAGATAGTATGTACCATTTCCAATAATGCAGGGTTGGGCTAAAGACTTTAAAACAATTTGTTGTTTTTTGTTTTGTATTTTAATCATTGATATTGATTTGTAAAAACAGCCATTTTCATCTTTAGATTCATTTTTATGTTGTCTTTTTAGAGAGCTCCATCAGAACTCCCTGTCCCTCATCAAGCCAAAGATGTTTGATGATATGGCGTACCTACTTCATATGTAAGTAATTAATAGACTTCCTTTCATTTGTAATCACTATTTACTGTACAAGTTGCTCATTGCTCATCAGTGGAACGAAATACAATAGACCGGTTTCTAGTAGGGAGATGTGAGTTGGTCGAGAGGTACCTTTACAGCTTGGTCAGTCTTGCCGGTTTTGCCGTGCCATATGTCTGAAATATGCTTCTCCTTTTTTATGCCTACCTTGTATCCATCTTGTTCTCAGTGATCTGAACAACAATCAGCTCGCATCTCTGGGAAGCAACTCATTCACCAACTTGCCGTCTTTGAGAACACTGTAAGTATAATCACAATTTATTTTCATATTGTTAGGAAAAATTCCAGTCTGTGATTAGTTTCCTTTTCAGTTACTTCACTGTCGTTGTGCCTCGAACTAAGCCTTTATGTTAAAGGTTTCTTTATTGTTTTATTCAGTTTCTTGATATGTTTTGTAGGAAAACTGCTTAGAAGCAGAAGAGAAAAACAGGAAATCCTCATAGACGGATATCAGGGTCTAGGTTGTATATTCATGAATTGTTTGGGCCAAAAAACATGATTTAATCATTGGTTTATTTATGTTCTTTCTTTCTTTATTCATTTATTAATCATTCATTCATTCATTCATCGACCTATTCATTCATTCATCCGTTCATTTATTCGTCCATTTGTCTATTCTCTCATTAATTCACCATTCCTTCATTCATTCATCCATCATTCACTCTGCACTTAGTCATCCATTCATTCATTCATTCATTCATTTATTCATTATTTTGTATTTTGTATTTTCCCTAGACGTCTTCATTCTCAAAAGTCTGGCTATGAGATGACCACTATCGCCCACGATGCATTTCAAGGGATCAACGGTAACCTGGAAAGACTGTATGTACCTCCTTAGAATACCAGCATCTTTTACTTGTTTATTGCTCTGTTTCATTTCATTTATTTTCAAATAACTATTTTCACGTTAAGATGAAATTATTATCTGTGTACTATATTTCGTTATGTATTTTTATGGGCAATAGAGAAAACAAAAGATCCTTTGTTTTCATCATAATGCTGAAAACATTCCTGGATCACCACTTCACTCAGGGCCCTGTTTCATAAAACTTGATATCAATAACAAGTTAGAAGCTACTGTTATAAGCTACTGAAATCAAGGCATCTGATTGGCTGAGAGCAAATTTATCATGGAAATTAGTCATTTGTTATAGATAAAACGTTTTATGAAACGGGCCCCTGCCTCAGGTCCTAATGATGAATAATGTCATCTGTTTTATTTCATTTCCAGGAACATAAAGGAGTATCACAATTATATCAAAGAATACAAGAAAATGAAGTTTAATAGCAGTTACAATAATATTTTTGTTTTAATTTAACTAATGCCCGGAGATTACCAAAAGAAATTAAGTTTCTGTAAGAGGCTCTCCTCATTAGTTGATGGTATAATACATAACTATACACAAATATACATAAGAATCTCATTATACACATTAATCTCATTGCTTTGATATAGTTTCATCAGTGACAACCACCTGGTCCACTTTCCGCATGCTGCCCTCTCTAGGGAGAAGTATGAAAGTCTCCTGTATCTGTGAGTACCTCCAAAGGATGTGACCTATTGGATGTATTGTATTCTTCTGTATGTAAATGTTCAGACACATAATACAACTGATAACTAAATTAGTCATCCCACTTGTAAATTTGATTTATATTGTGTTTTTCATAACTAAAAAATGAAAGGTGGACTGCTTGAATAAGGGACGTAATTGAATACTTTTAAATGTAAGCTTAATATGTCACTTTCTCAAGAAACCAACATCGGGGCAAATGAATAGTTGACATACTAACTAAATTACAAAACTTTGAAATTGTTTTAATAATTTAGTTGTTAGCTGTACATGCATATTTTGTTGAGGAGATGTTCGTAAAAGAAAGGTGTTATATCACATTTATTGCAGATTGTTCCACTAAATGTATGGTAACAGCTGCCAAAATTGGAATGATAAATCAAGTTCATGTGGGATATTAGTTTCCTCATTTTTTCCCACAAATTGATAATTTAAGATATTGAATTAATTAGATAGTTACACATAGCCTTGGTGTCATCTTTCAATATGCAATAATATTACATAACATTGCATACTCTGACATGTCCCCCCCCCCCACCATATTGATAGTTCATGGTAAAACCTTCAAGATATTGAATTGTATTACAATAGCCTTGGTATCACCTATAGAAATGCAATAACATTAAGCAAATAATAACCGTTAGTGAAGGTGATGGGACAAACTATCACTTCCGAGGCGATCGGGGTTAGTTATCTTTATATGTGGATAGTACAGTGCAACGCACTTTCACTGAAGAAAGTAGTACTATCTACACAGTGTAACGAACTTTTCTTCTCCCATCAATGATGGGCGAACTTTCTTTCATCACGTGATTTACTTTTGACCAATCGTAGAGCAAGATTCTTAGTATGAGGAATACAATACATAATGTCAACATGATTTCAATAGGTAGTTGATATTGTCCATGCAATTGTTCCTTAAATGTCTTTGTGATCATGTTCAGTGTAATTATGTAGCGCTTTCCGCTTTCCGATTAACTGACCAAAGTGCTTACAGTATTACTAATATTACTATTATTATTAGTGTAAAATATGAATATCACAACTTCAATTGTTTTAATCTGACATATTTCACAGGGAACCCCTCTCCCTCTTGTTTATATGGAGTAATCCTTATTCTCATTCATATATATTTCATAATATATGTCCTAGAATATTCCATTCACCTATGTAGGGGAATTCGTTTCTTTACAGGCATGCTGATAGTAACATATTGACGAACATCACCTTGTTTTCAGATAAACCCTTACCCCTCTAGGTTAAATGGAGTATTCCTTATTCATCATTCATATATACTTCCTGATACATGTCCTAGACCATTCCATTCACCTATATAGGGGGAATTTCTTTATTTTCAGGCATGCTGATCGTAACCTCTTCACGAACATGACCTTGTATTCTGATGATGCTTATGATGGCGGAACGTATGAGATTTACCTGAGGATGAAGGCTTCCCACATCCCATTCGCCACCTTGCCTAATGTTGTTGAAGTGTAAGCATCAACACAGCCGTTCAGAGGCAGGACCCTGTTTCACAAAACATCAATAACAAGTTACACCCTTTAAAAAACATGGTATTACCATGGTTCGCAGTACTATGGTTACCATGGTTTACCCGTACCTTTCGTTACCACGGTTCTCCCGTACCTAGGTTACCATGGTACTTGTACTAAAATGTTACTGCACGTACACAGTCGCCTTTTCATTCTGAAGTAGCTAAATAAAAATATTGCATTGATTACATTGCCTGATTGATTTTGTTTTAATCATTTGGAAATGTATTACGTTAATGCACTTTCAACACAGTATACCTCACGAAATCTGCCAGCCCTTGATCATTGAACTTTGAAGTAGAAACACGAATTGCCAGGAGCTGGCATGAAGTTCACTTTCAACACAATTATCAATTTACTCGAGGTTCAGCCACTTATTTCGCAAAAATCTGTTAACAAAAGAAATCACAATCATGTTAGAGTTTGACAAGAGCTTAAACTAGGAGGAGGGGGGGAGGTTGAAATGATCATTATTGTCGAATGATCATATATCGTATCAAACATCATAAAATCGAACTTTTTACTTTACTGTGATTCACAAACAAAAAACAATTGAAACATTATATACTTTTTTAAGCGTTTTTCAAACGAACTCAAATCTAGCACATATATAAAACAATTCTTAATATTAAAAAGTTGAGTCAGATTCCTAGCTGTACTTTTGAAATTTCAGTTTTCAATTTTAAATAAAACCTTAGAAAACTAGAGGACTATGAAATTACATCAATATTTGTTTCCCCACGATGGAAATTAGTTGCAAACAAAAGGCGAAAATACATGTACCATGTTAATACCATACAGCCATAGCACTGAACCAAGGATGAACCATACAAACACATATGGAAACGTTTGCTTGTATTTGTCTCATAAAAGAATTTGACCACGAACTGACTCCCACACGGTGTTGAGTGCTCAGGGGTCACAGGCCACTGGCTTCATCGGGCAGGTAGTTCCATTATGTGAATGGGTAAATTAACTTTTACAAAACTAGGGGACACATTACATTGTACAACAGGGACACACATTGTTTTTATTGTGCAGAACATACTCTTTTATTGACTTACTTATTGCATGAAACTATAAAACCAAAATGCATGTTGCGTTCTGGCAATTGGAGTACAAAGAATGATAGCAGGTAAATGAAATGCTTCAACAGCAACACAAACACCTGGGAAGCTAGGAAGCATCCATAAATTTGAATAATGTAGTTGATAAACGACTCCGCATGTGGACGTGTGTTGGAGCAGAAAGCAGTGGATTCTTAACAACACGAACCCATTTAACAGAATGTCGGAACGTAAATTAAATTTGGCGCGGTTGGAAAATGCATCTTTCTACCCTGCGACTTTAATGGTACGATCCAGTAAATTAAAACAGTGAAATGGCTCTTATTTTAAAATTACTCATTAAATAAAACCCAAAACTTCAGTGATATCAGAAAAAAAATATGTTATATCTTACTAATAATTAAAAAAAGATGTATAAACATTGTGAAAGTGTTGCATTTTACGATAAAAGACACCGATTTAGCAAAGATGACGTCATTAGTGCGCTTGCATCAGGGAATTCAAGGTCAAAAGGTCAATTCAGACGCTGATAAGTTGTTGGTCGAGCCTTTTTGTTTCCTTTATTCCGACAAAATTATACAATCAATCAAAACAAGTTTGATACCAGAAGAAAGCTAACGATTAGTATTTTCATTAACCGCTTGCCCCAAAGTCTCTTGACCACATTGAAACGAGTGAGAGCTTGCGAGAGCGGCCAAAGTGTGATTGAAACTCGCTATTTGCTCTTCTTCAACGCAAAAAGAGACGACATTGTGCTGGATAAATGTATTTTTTACGACAAAAGTACAGAAAATGTGCATATGGTCTTTTTATATTATACTTTATGAAATGTTACCCGAGTGACTTCCGGGCGCCCCAATGCTGGAAAGAAACGCACATTTTAGAAAACTTCACTTTTTCATGGAAAAATGTTTATTTGTTCTATGCACACAAGTCAGATTGAGCGGATGATACAACGTTTCCATATGGGTATTTAAACCATAAACCATACCGCAAGTGACCATGTACAAATTTGGCAGTACCATGGTTACCATGGTTCTTGTTTTAAAAACCATGGTAATACCATGGTTCTTGCATGGTAGTACCGTGGTAAGAAACGACTACCTCGGTAACCATAGAGTACCATGGTTATACCACGGTTTTACCATGGTTATACCACGGTTTTACCATGGTTAACATGGTTCTTTTTATAATGGCAGTGACTGTTATAAGCTACTGAAGATAAGGACTTAGCGATATTGGGACAAGACAGAGCATTGCATAAAGCCTGTTGGTCATAAAACGTAAGGTTAATCCTTGTGACTGAAAACACCTTTTGGTAGGTAAATACTTGAATGGTGTTCAATTCCCCATGAGAGCCCACTAAAAGGCTTGCGGTTGATTAGGATCAATTACAACTCTTTATAAAACAGGGCCGAGGACATATTTTATTTCCCCTTTGTTTCTGCACAAAAAAACATGTATAATATTAAAAAACCTCTTGTTTCCTTTTCTTTTTGTCCATAACAGATACCTTAGCAATAATGCCATCAACGGATTACATGAAGGGGACTTATGTGGGATGCCACGTATTACTCTTCTAGAACTGCAGTTCAACAGCTTGGATGAAAATACATTGGACCCACACACGTTTGACTGCCTCACACAACTTCGAACTTTGTAAGTACATGCCACCCCCTTAATGGAATGGAATAGCCCTGTAACGTGTATTGTCCCTTGCATGGCCAATGGAAATGTGTATTCCATACATGTTTACAGGGGATACCTGAAACTGTTTTGACGTACAGCATGATCACTTGTCTTGATTCTTTTTTTTACAATTTTTTTAATTTGTATTTCCTTCTTTTTGGGGTAGTCTTTATAGACACAATGAACAATTCATATACCACCAAAATTGTATAGAAAGTGGTATACAGTTTAAAGGGGGATTGATAAATATGTCAAAATACATTTTATGGGACCAAGTTTAAGAACACCTTACAGACATAAATTCTTTGAAAGATGTTAGGTAATTAGGTAGTACAGGTTATATACTAGGATACGGGTAATACCAATTCCTTTTACAAGCCTGTGAATAGTAATAGTAATATAAATATCTTATATACTTGTTATCATTATATTCACATTTTTCTGACAGGCATCTTGATTCAAACTACTTCAACCACGTCCCTGAAGCTTTACAGTACCAGGAGAGACTCTTGTCTATAACAACTTTGTAAGTATGACATTAAAAGCTATTTTGAATTGAATTTAATTCGCATTTATTTCATTCTCGATTAAATATGTTTATTCATTATAACTTGCATATCTCTTTGTAAATTGTATTTTCATTGTTTTATATTCTATTCTAATTAAATGTAATCACGGCCTCGCTAAAAGACCAGCTTTTGCTGAATGCGGGCACAATTGTTGTATTTGTTTTTAACCGCGAATAAATAAAATATACCATACCATACCATACCATTTTTATAATCATTATTATTGTTATTATTATAATTATTGATTCAGTTTATTCTCTCTCTCTCTCTCTCTCTCCCTCTTTCCCACTCTCTCTTGCTGTAGGTATCTCTCCAGCAATCAGATCATGTACATGTTAGACGGTGCTTTCTTCAACCTGACCACGCTCAGCACATTGATTTTGGATTATAATAGCATTATCTCTATAGAGAATGGTGCATTTCCAGATAACATACAAACCCTGTAAGTATGTCACCAACGATTCTCAGAATTGGCTCTGCTTAAAATGCAAAAAAATAGTAAGCAAACACCCCCAATAGATCTGTTTGTACTCAGCTTTGGGACAAACGACCCACAAATATCACCCTTTTACACATGGAGACTATCCCAAGTACTTTGTGCATTTTAGAATAATAACTGCCAAAGCGATGAAGGTGCTTCATTATTAATACCTTTTGTTTACCCTATTGAGAACAATACTTCCACTTGTGTATCAGTGTATGTACACATTATGTCACAAAGCCCATACGTATCAAGTAACTATTTTCCGGACACATATAGTCAGAAATGTTTAATCTCCAGTAACCGAAACAGTGCAAAATTAGATTTACAATGGATTCATGTTTTTATTTATTTATGTAAATGTAAAAATATATTTACATTATATGTCCCTGTTGTGATTGTATTTAAGTGCTTTTGAATATTCTTACTGCTATTGTAAATTCCCATTATGTAATTTGAATCTTGTTTGTGTTGAACAAGAATAGTTGAAGACTGTAGATCTTTACAAATGAAAAAAGGGCCATCTTGAATATTGATCTGAATTAAAAGGATAAATCGTTTGCTGAGAGCCAGGGATCTTGTTTAAAGCCCCTCTAAAGTGTTGAGAGCCCCAAATTCGCAAAAAAAATGATGGCAAATTTCACTTAAACTGTATCATAATGTGAAACATGATGTCATTTAAGATACATTTCGGCAAAGATTCCCCCCCCCCCACTACAAAAATGTGTTTGAAGACAAATATTGATAAAAGAATACATAATTTTGGTTATCTGTTGTGTACGCAGAAACTTCAATTTTGTATTCTTTCATCGATATCCGACTTCAAACAAATTTGTTTTCAAAATCATTGCAGAAATGTGTCTCAAATGACATCCTCTTTCACATTATGATACAGTTAAAGTGAAATTTGGCCAACGATGTTTTGGGGCTCCAAACACCTTTAGAGGGGCTTTAAATATGTTTCAAACTATATTGAGCTAATGCCATTGTGGCTCCAAACAGATATACTGATTGAATAACTAATCTAATCTAATCTAATTTAATATAATCTTGTCTCTGTTCTGTTATTTCAGATCCATGATTAGCAATGAATTTCATTTCTTACATGAGAACGTGTTTACTAACCATTCCCAGCTTACTACCCTTTCTCTGCCTTCAAACAACATTGATAAGATACCAGAGACAGCCTTTGATGGGTGTACCAGTCTCACGAATCTGTAAGTCACTTGTTATGCTATGGATCAACAACTATGAAGGTGTCAAGGTATAATAGTTCATTCACTTGACACTCAAACCAAGAATAGAGGGTTTGAATACCAGTATAGCAGTAACATCGTCTAGCGAGACATGAATCCACAGTTAGTTGTTTTGTGTTCGTGGACATAATTTGTTCACTACTTTTTCTCTTGATATTATTGTTTGTTTCTTAATCTTGTGTTACTTTGCATTTTGTTTACGTCTGGACATGTATGTATATTTGTTTTTTTATGAGAGACATGTGGAAAATAAACAAACTTGAATCTTAAACTTGAAACTTTGTGAATTTAAGACAACAAACCCCCTACCCCAAAAATCAGAATTCATCATATATTTATGGGAGCCATTTTTAAGTTTCAAGTTCAAGTTCAATTTTTGTCATTGTTTCACATTTTACAAAAATATAGACATACACATAAAATAAAATAAAATTACAATACATGTAGTATAAATGAGCACGTCTCGATGCCTCTCAATTCATATAATAGATTAAGTAGAATGTTAAATATGATTGACTTACAGTCATGTACATTAACCTGGTAATCTGTTGACCTATTGACCTGTTGACCTTTTCACCACTGAATTGTGATATTCCTATAAATCAGATTAATACATGAACCACCTTTTCAGTAAGTGATGGATTAAAACAGACTTTAATCTTTGAACTGAGGAGGTGGGATGGCTAGAGCAGTTGTCTTGTAACCGGGAGGTCCCATGTTTAAAACCCATTTGATGCGCTATTGCCCTTTGGTAAGGCATTAATCCTCATTATCAAGTCCCTGGGAGAGGATTTAAAGCCGTTGGTCACCTGGTTGCTTACTTTCAATTATCATACACATGCTTTCTTAGCAGTCAGGCAAGGCAAAAAAACAAACAAACAAACTTTGAACCAACAAGAAAGGTGAAAAAATCCATCTGGAGAAAAAGGATTAATCCTTCACTGGCTATTCAATATCACTTATCCTCGCTCCAGTGATCTTGAGGCAGCAGACAGCACGAAACTGTGTGAATAATCACTTGGCTTGAGAAAGTCCACAGGAGTGGACAGAAGCTTGCCTACTAGCTAAATGTTAAGGTTTGTAGAAGCTTAAAGATAAACTCCAGTTCTGGTAATGCGATTGCATTGTGAAAGAAAAGGTGTGGAATGGATCAGAAACAGTTGATCATGTAGCATGTAAGTATTGGTGTGCACTGCAAGGTTCTGGAGTCATCAAAATCATAATAAATTTGGCCGAGTCTTGGTAAAGTAACAAGCACTGTACACAGAAAGCTATATATGAGACAACACACATGGAGTCGGGGCTAGTACTACCTTGATTTCCTTGTCTTTCTATGCTCATTACTCAGCCAGTATACATTTTCTTCCAAAATTGTTTGGCACATGTCATTTATTTGTAATCTTGAACATTCAGTGTAAGTTTCGTTTGATTCTGTGAGAATTAATTTTCTTTTTTACCAGAACTAAGTGTATCTTTGAGGTTGGTGGAAGCTTAAAATACATGTTATAATTACCCCAACCAATGAAAGTTTTCTGTATCAAATTTGAACTTTTGTATCGGCCAGGGATCTGAGCTATAACAAGATCGGTCGTATCCTGGCCACTCACTTCGAAGACTGCCCTCTAACCTCCCAACTTAATCTCCAAAGCAACGAGATAGCGTACATCGAAGATGGAACGTTCGCGAACGTGACATACATCGGTAATCTCAATCTCCAGAACAACGAGATCAACGATATACCGATGGGTGGGACCTTTGTCAACAAGACGTTGGGCAGCGTGTAAGTTTAAAATCAAATCAAATATCAGTTCCATTTTCAGTTTAGTTTATCTAATTTCTTGTTTGTTTGATCTTATGTTTGATCCTATGTTTGACCTTATGTATGTATGCTTGAATATGGAAAGTATTTCACTCGTCATGCCGACCATTCAATGCTATATTAAAGTGTAATGTCTGCTTGTTTTCAAAAATATATTCTTATATTTTCAAGATGTTATCATGCCAATATTAGATGTAAACATATTTTATCCAGCTTCGGCTGCTTTTCTTGTAAAATGATTTGTGCTACATGCTTTCAATCATTAGTAAACCTTGATTGAATTGAATTTTTAAAAAATTAATTATATGAATATTGATATATTTTTTGTCATACATACAGCCAATTAAGCAATAACCGAATCACAATAGTGAAAACTGGAGCATTCTCGAATTTTGTGGCATCAAGTATGTGAGTACACTGTGGAAAGTACTGTGGAATGTAATCATAATTCTGGCAAAGGCACTTCCGGTTCCCATTCAAATACAATGGCCCGAATTCACAAAGGAGGTTTGTCGACAAACCAAGGTTTATGTGCGTCATACGAGGTTTGTCGAAACAAAAGGAGGTTCGTCGACAAACCTCCTTTGTAAATTTGGGCAAATGGGTCGAGAATTGGAAAATCTGTTAGAAATTATAGTTTCGGAACCAATAAACTATAGGTAACAGATTATGATGGTGCCTACATATAATCATAGATCTCATCAGATCATCAGGTAAGTTCATGAAACCTGAACATTAGTTAAGTAAAAAATATAGTTGACACTGATGTACACTAATTCTCTTTAGAAGCCAGAAGGAATATTGTCTCATCGTCTTCCCCAGTTTCTGCGCATGTGTTAACCTGCGCAGTTTTGGAGGAAGATCTATTGTCAAACATCGCATTTGCGGTAGGGTCAATTAAAGAAATATACATGTATATAGTTATACATTGGAATGTGTCTCTCTGTTCATAGACAATTGTACATGTATTTAGTGCGTTTTTTTCCACAAGTATAGCTGTAATAAAATACATATCTATGCAGCTGAATGTACAATTATATAAGTCTGTGTGAGACTGGATTGGCCCGTTTTATTGTTAATTTATGTATTTATAAATATTTGTTTATATCTGCTTTGCATTTATGGAATAAAATTGAAATTGAATTCATGATGAGTTTCAAATGAAACCTTTGATTTACAAACTGCATTTCGATAACTTTTTATTCCAGTTCTCTTAGTGGCAATAACATCTATACGATAGAAACAAGGGCCTTCGAAGGAGTGAGAAGCAGGTATGTAATAGATGCAACTTTACTGTAAACTGGGGCGTAGCTACTTGGCGCGTGTGTGTGGGGGAAGGGTTGATTCACAGGCGCGGACCCGGGCCCCACCCCCTGGCACTTTTTTATAAATTTGTAAACAATTTAATTAAAAAAAATATTTAAGAAACATTTTTTAATACGTGATCACACAACCCCCCCCCCCCCCCCCCATCCCCCCCCCCCCCCCCCCCACAATGAGAGGAAATAACGGTCTGCGCGATATCCTGGACCCGCCACTGTTAATACATGCCCTGAATCAAATGTTGAATGAAATTTATTTGTTTAAGAAAGTGAAAGGGAGAGAGGGGCAAACAATGAAAAAATAGACTGTTAAAAAGAAAGAAAGAAAGAAAGAGCAGGAAAAGAGAGAGAGAGAGGGAGGAAAAGGGAGTAGAAGAAAAGAATGAGAAAACAATGGCGTAGCTACATTGGGCATGTTGGAGAGGCGGGTTGCCACATGCCCCCAATCGGGTGTTTGACAAAAATCAAAAAGAAAGAAAAATAAATAAGGGAGAGAGAGAAAGGGAGAAATTGTGTCTTGCATCCTGCCCCTTATTAGTACACTGTAAAAAAATAATAGTCGAAATAACTCAATAAAATTGAGGAAAAGAATTGCCTTATTTTTATTAAGTAAATATTACCTACGGCATCTTAAGTAGAATTTACTTATTTTGCTGAATAAATTTTTACTCAGTTAAATCGAGTTACATTAACGTAAATAATTTAAGTATTGTAATCATTTTAGATAATTAAAAAAAAGCTATGATAGGATTACATAATTATTGCACGATTTGGTAACATCCACTAATCATTCACTACTTCTATTTAAGATTTAACCGTATATATATATCTACCACCATCACAAACTATTACATACGCATCAATTCGACACATATTAAAAGGCTCCAAATTTTATATATACTTGATCGTAGCATCTTAAAAGGAAAATTGGTTGACAATTTCCTGAAATATCAAGTTTTGATTTGTTTTAAACTGGGTAACAATTAAAAATTGTCTTGTCTTTGCTTAGCCATGTTAAATGAATTAGTAAATGTTTTAAAGTCCTTAAATTTTCATTCAACCACAAAAAAGAATTGTTTTATTTAAAAAAGAGTTTAATTTGGTCTTAATGAATATTCATAAATTATGTAAATATTTCTATTACGCACTGCATCGGTCCTTACTTTAAAAAGATAAGAATAATCAACATAAATTGTTTGAGTAATACGTATAATTTCTGATTTTGAGTTAAAATTACTAAATTTAATACTAGCTGAAATTACTTAAAGTTCTTATGTATTTGATTTTACTTAAATATTCCACGTATGTTCTACTAAATTGAAAGTTTGAGTTAGCAAGACTTAAATTTAGTGCGTAAGTGGCAAAACTAATGTTTACAAGTAAATTCTACATGGAAAAAATACGTAAAAATTACCAATGAACAAATTATTTTTTACAGTGTAGTGCGTGTAGCCTTCTTAATTTGCATTTCATTTTCCAAGTAAGACCATTTCCCGTTTTTTTCGTTCCAGTGTCCTCCTGAAATGGGTAGACTTACCGTGGATGTCCCATTATTTTTCCTAATCTCATTGCATATTTGTTTTATGTACATTGGAGATTGATTAAATTGTATATTGTATCTGTATATTTGATAGTAATAACAATGATAATGATGACTATTTGTAAAGTGCCATATCCATATTGCAGAAGTGCTTAAGGTGCTTTGAGTATACGTGAAAATTTGAACTATAATTAGATGTAAATTGCAACACAGGGTACATGAACAATATGATTATAAAGAGTAAAACAGTGCATCAAAAAAATAAGTTGGTATAAATATACACCAAGGAAATATAAATGAATGACATGATGAAATGTGGTAATATTGAACTGGTGAGTTTTAAGACAAAGCTTGAATGAGTTTATGATTATTATTAGGCCTATCACTATAATATTCTCTCCTGAATATTATTTCAAATTATGCGCAATATGCAATTTATAAATGTTACTTTAAGAATATTGTTAATGGTATAGTATTAATGACTGCTTTGAGAGAAATAGTTGTTTTTATACGCTCAAGGGAAGGTTAGAATTGTGCTATTACCCGAGGCGTGCCGAGGGGAATAGCCCAATTGTAACCTTCCCGAGAGCGTATAAAAACAACTATTTCTCGAATATTAAAGCAGTCATTAATACTTTTATATGTCGAAAAAAATAGACTAAAATTTTTTTTTTTTTTTGTCGAAGGAGGGATTCGAACTCTTGCGTGCAATAAGTGATGTATCTAAAACCAACGCCTCATACCACTCGGCCATCGCGCGCTGTTACAATGCTTGGCAGTTTTGTACGATATATACATTAAAATGGATTGAAACCGGCTTCGCGTGATGAATGCTTCGCAAAAGCTCCATTAAACGGAACCTTCTTTTACTTTTGCAATGCATATTGGCACGAACTTAGATCAAGATCTATCGGCAGATGCTGTTTTTTTGTTTTTGGAAGTTTATTTTCGTCTTCATGTCAACAACGCAAGATAAAATTGTCGGTAAGATCGATCGAGATTCAATTGTATTGAAATTACCGACCAATTCTTCGCACACATACGGTATCCTCGATCGCTCAAACCATTTTTTAACATGTAAACCTATGGGGTAACCATGGAGACTGACCTATTTTCCCAATAACCATGGTTATTGGGAAAATAGGTCTGTTTTTACAGGAACAGTTAAAGTTTATGAATGCAATTTCGACCAATCAGATTGCTGGATTACTTAAGTGAGGTATATAATTCTGTTTATTACCCACATACTTTTTTTTTTAATTCAAGTCATTGCTAAAATTTATTTTAATATATGAATGTGTTAGCAAAGACAGAAATACTAAGCTGGAAAAATTGTTAAATATACTTTAATTTTCAGCCTTTGTTATGTTTCACTTATTTATCTTGGAGAAATCATTTAGATGCTGTATGCACAAAGTTGTCCCGTAGTGTAGGTGTCATTTTTAGATTAAAATTTATTTTACCTGAAAGAGTGCTGATAACATTATATAATAGTATTATTCTTCCTTATTTGACATATTGTAATGTTGCTTGGGGAAACACCTTTAAGTCATATCTTGATAAGTTGAGAGTATGGCAGAAGAAAGCAATACGGCTTATTACTAATTCTTATTATAGACATCCAAGTTCTCCATTGTTCCTTCGACTAAGGACGTTACCACTAAGTGGACTTGTGTCGTTCAATTGCATATTGTTTATGTTTAATCTTAAGTCTATGCCTCATGAATGTACGTTAAAAGATTTATTCCGTCAGAACTCGCAAATTCATAATTATAATACACGTCAAAGGTGTCTTATTCGACAGCCTTTTGCAAGAACAAATGTCACTCTGACCTCTTTCCATATCTCTTGCATTAAAGAATGGAACAGTCTGCCTGATGATATAAAAAATAGTACAACTCTTTCTAGGTTTAGAAGTTTATCTAAAACGTACCTGCTTGAAAGACTGACATAGTTTTTATTCGCATCTTAGTAATTTCTCATTCTGAAATGCTTTGTGACCACTAAGGACCTACTCGTCAGTGTGTTTGCTGTGTATGGTGATGTGCGTGTGTGGTGTCTGTGTGTGTGTGTGTGAGAGTATTTGTATGTTCTATATTCTGTAGCTTAGTGTTTTCATCCATTGTATAATCATAGTAACATTCTTTTTACTGTAAATGTATGTATTTTGTTATAGGGCCCCGCTCACAAGCTTAGCTTCTAAAGGGGTCCTAAAACCATTCAGTTTATGATGTAATCAAGTTAGAATATGTTGATTGATGTACTATTACCAGTCTCTTTTTTATGTATCAGATTATATCTTGCTTTGTATGGTTTTGAATAAAATGAACTGAACTGAACTGAACTGAACTTAATCATTGAGTTATTAATGTAAATATGTATTAAAAATATGGAAATAGAAACCTCGCTTGAGGGTAAGAGAAAAAAAATAACAATACATTTCGATTTTGTTATGGCTCCGGAGCAATTATATTTTGGATCACCTTGAGAAAATCTAAGCAAGAAAGCATGCCTCAAAGTACCTATCTTCCGTTATTTATATAAATTTTGACCTCTTCTGTCTTCCGAAGCAGTTTCTCCTTTTATGGCAATCCGATGAAGCACCTTGAAACACAATGTTTCCGGGACACCACTTCGACTTCTTCCTTGTGAGTATCCACAGTTTCTTAGAATATATTAACGGAAAATGAAACCCTACAAACTTTAGCTGATGGCCTTATTCAAAAATTGTGAGCCAGTTAAAAATATCTAGAAAGTACCCCTATTGGAGAACTTAGCAACGAAAACAACCTCTCCAAAATTTGCGCCAAAAAATGGCGGCTCCCATTGGAAAATGGCTACCAAGAAAAAGGCGAACTCTGGAGAGGTAGTTTTCCTTGCTATGCACTCCATTAGGAGTAATATCAAGATGTGTTCAACTGGCTCCTAATTTTTGTAAGGCTTTCACAAAAGTGTTTTCAGTTTCATTTCCCTTTAAAGACCCGCTGCACTACTTGCGCCCTCTATATAGCAAACAATGCCTAAGCAGTGACCGTTGGTCTCCCATGGTCCCCTTTTTCTTATGTTTAATTGAGAGCTGATTTGATGAGATAACCACCTGTCAGTGACCATGTAGGGACGTATAATCCCTCCTGGCCAAACTAATTCAGATAGGCTTTCAGGATAAAGTTCATAAATCCATTTGATGTTTTGTGTGTTAAAGAGAAAGTAATTTGCTTGGAATATTATTCGTGCGCTTCCTCGTTCCGTTTACATCAAGAACATCAAGAATGCCTACCATTCCTATTTTTGGCCCTCAATCTAATGTTATGAATCCTAGATTCCTTTCTTGTTCTGAGATGTCTGTGTAAAAAGTATACAAATGACTGTATTCCTAATTTTTCCTGAGGGATTCCTAATTCTTACTTTGAAAGGTTGGCAGGTATGGAAGAATATCATGTTAGAAATGTCTCCTGAAAAGGATTGCTTGTCGAATACTCTCATATTCACAATATGACGAGAAATACCTGCACAGTTTGGACCAGACTAAATGATTAATTCCTAACCTATGGATCACCTTTGAACTTTGAACTGCAGGTCTTTTAGCAGTATGCATCTGACATCACTTACAACGCATGTGTTCTATGACTTGCATGTGTCAGGTTACTTGTAAGTATGAACAGGGTCATTTGTTCTTCTATTGTTATCTTCAAAGGGTTATATATGCAGCATATCACCAAAATATATGTACAAAGATTTCCAGTTTTTTTATGCAGCCACAAAGATCCTAAGTTTAACTTATCTCTAAGTTGTACTTAAACATTATGGAAAGCCATTAGCATCTATGAAAATATTTTGTAAAAGTTGTTTTAAAAGGGATAGAATTTTGATCCAAATTATTCATATCAAGGAGATTTCATTTTCTTAATGTGGAATTTATAACAAGTCAAAACTACTTCAATATTCACTTTTGAATATATTTAATTTCAAGCCTACAAATGGCTCTCCATGATTGTTAAGTTCGACTTAGAGTTAAGTTCGACTTAGGATCTTTGTGAAACACCCCTAGGTTCACGCCTTACTCTTTGTGAGAAGTATAGCATATCGAGGTGCATAGGGAATTACTATACTACACACGGGGCCTCTATTTAATGTTCTAGTCTGAGAAATGGAGTGTTTTCCCCTAAGCGAGAGAGAGACAGAGACAGAGAAAGAAATAATTTGACTTGATCGTCCTTCATTTGCTTTATACTGTGCTTTTGTTTTTATTCTATTTTTTGTGGCAAATCCAGGTACTTGGACGACAATCAGATCAGTTTCATTGCCGATGAAGCATTCTACGATGTCACTGTCTCCTACGATCTGTGAGTACAAGCTTATATATAACATATTCACTGAATGTTGTAATATATTTACTACGAGAAGATGTGGCGTATATTATAAGCTTCTGACATTCAAGTCAATTCAATTCGTTTTTATTTCCAATTAAATACTCAAGAATTTTACAAAATAGACAGAAATTTAAAGAGAAAGTACACAATATTTATGGATGCAAAATATTTACAAAAAGAAATAGCTCTAAGAAATTGAAAGTAAAACAAACAACAACAACAAAGCTTTCTAGATAAAAATAAAATTGTAAAAAAGGCAGGCATTTAAAAGCCAAGGTCTAGCTAGGCTTATATCATGGATACCGTAGAATATTTTGCTATACATGCATAATTATACATTTTCTACTTACGATATGGAGAAAAATTTAGAGAGGCTAAGAAACATAAATCGAAGATATTATAGTATGAAGGGCAAATGTTCTGCTTCCTAATGAAACCATGTATGTATTTTTTTTTTTTTTTTGAATATTCATAATTTCTCCTAATTCCTCTTCAGGCATCTTGAAAATAACGGGATTGAAACTATAGAAGGAAAGATGTTTGGAGGAACAAGCTCGGCAGATGAGATGTAAGTACGAAAATAATAATAATAGTAATAATAATAGCGACATATATTGTGCAGGTTTCCTTCCCAAGGGGATGCTCAATGCACCTACTAAGCAATGTTAGTACCCTGGCTTTAGCCTAGCTGCCCTGCGGCACTTAACGCATTCAAGGAATGCATTTCTACCAAGTACCCATTTACTATACCTGGGTGGAGAGAGGGAAATGTAGACTAATATCTTGTCAAAGGACATTAGTGGTTTGGAAGGGCTCACACCCTGAACTATGTGAACTGCAGCTCGGTGACCTATCAACTAAACCAGAACACATATCTACTGAACCATCCAACATGTTACAGTAGAATGCTATTACTGCTAGGTTTAAAGTTATTAAATACAAAGTTTTGGTATGGGGTCACGAATTTGGTTCAAATAAATATATCGGAAGCATATGCGATCCTACAATATTCATTGATCGTTGTCGCGGTTGAAATTGTAAATAATAAACTCTTTATGTTGTATAGCTCGAAACGGTAGAGCTATAGTTTCGTTATACGACGTTTCTTTATACGACGTATCGTTAGTAAGCGTGCACACACACAATTCCATCGTATGGCTATCTCGAAACGGTAGAGCTATACCGTTTTGGGATAACTATACGATGAATTTTGTGTGTGTGGACGCGGGGATGATATAGTGGTTCATTCACTCGTCCCTCAATCCAAGTTTTGTGGGTTCAATTCCAAGCCCTGCACTAACGTCATTTGGCAAGACATTAATCAACATTTGCAACTCTCAATTGCTGGGGTAAACATATTCGGGGGCCTTCAGGGAGAAGAACATTAATGCTGCTGAGGCTTAGTCCCAGGAAACAAAATTATTACTATAAATGTTTCTAGCTGTAACGTCAGTAATATGCCGAGTCTTCTGTCTCCGCCTACAAACCAATTCCGATGGATCCCCAGTTTGAAATTGAGTCGCATCTTACGCAGCTAGGGTGATAAATTGAACTCAGTTCCAGATGTCTGTAAACCCGATTGAGAAGTATGGAGAAACCCACATCTACACACACACATATACGCACACTCTCTCTCTCTCTCTCTCAGTCTAGTGATTATGTGAGAATAATTTTTATGAAGCCATTTATGTGCTTGTTATGATCCTCCCACTGCAGATATTTCGTTATCTATATGTTCGTATTTTGAAGACTATATAATTCCATTTTTATATCTTGACGTAAAATAAAATAAATGAATGACAAGTCAAGGTTGCGTTCATTTATATAATTTTTCTCTTAATTATCCCCCATATGTCATCTCTCTTTTGCAGATATCTGAACAATAACCTGATTGCATCTCTTCCGACAAATGTCTTTGAAGACGTCTATGCAAGAAGGATGTAAGTTCATCTTTAATTTTGTATTTCAATTTTATTTATTTTTTTCAATTTTTCTTTAAAATACATGCGTAACTTCATCATTGGAACCGTCATTAATTACTCTTTATTGTGAAATAAAGCATAAAAATATAATATTTTGATAGAAAAATATTTCAAAGGAAATAGATTTCAAATCTTGAGGCATGCAGTCTGAAGTAAAAATGCAGAACTAGTCTTTCTGCATCATGTGTGTATGATAATCAGTCAAACGGGTCCATTAGTCGTACATGTCCTTAGTCGTACAGATCCATTAGTAGTACAAATGAATTAGTCGTACAGGTCCATTAGTCGTACAGGACCATCAGTCACACACGTCCATCAGTCACACACATCCATTAGTCGCACCTGTCCATTAGTCGTACAGGACCATTAGTCGTACAGGTCCATAAGTCTTACACATCCATTAGTCTTACACGTCCATTAGTCTTACATGTCCATTAGTCGTACAGGTCCATTAGTCTTACACATCCATTAGTCGTACAGGTCCATTAGTCGTTCAGGTCCATTAGTCGTACAGGTTCATTAGTCGTACAGGTCCATTAGTCGTACAGGTCCATTAGTCGTACAGGTCTAGTCGTACAGGTCCATTAGTCGTACATGACCATTAGTCGTACAGGTTCATTAGTCGCACAGGTCCATTAGTTGTACACGACCATTAGTCGTACAGGTCCATTAGTCGTACAGGACCATCAGTCGCACACGTCCATTAGTCGTACAGGACCATCAGTCGCACACGTCCATTAGTCGTACAGGACCATTAGTCACACACGTTCATTAGTCGTACAGGACCATCAGTCGCACACGTCCATTAGTCGTACAGGACCATCAGTCGCACACGTCCATTAGTCGTACAGGTCCATTTGTTGTACAGGACCATTAGTCGCACAGGTTTATTAGTCGCACAGGGCTATTAGTCGTACAGGTCCATTTGTTGTACAGGATCATTAGTCGTACAGGTCCATTTGTTGTACAGGTCCATTAGTTGTACAGGACCCTTAGTCTCACATGTCCATTAGTCGCACAGGTCCATCCGTCGTACAGGACCATTAGTCGTACACGTACATGAGTCGCAAACGTCCATGAGAGGTCCATTAGTCGCAAACCTCCATTTAGTCGCACAGTCCATTATTCGCACTGGGGGATGTTTCATGAAGCTGTTCGTAAAGTTACGCATGACTTTACGAACGACTTGAATATGAAAAGCCAAATGGGATGCTTTATCCTTTTTAACTGCATCAACTAAAGTTGAACTGTACATATGTAGATTAACATTCTTATTATAACAATCACTTTTAATGCAAAGTATATTTTTTGCCATGATTTACGAACGACTTGTATATGAAGTGCCAGATAGGATGCCCAAAGTTTTTTCTGATATTTCCAATAACCTCAATTATATTATGGCAAAAAATATGCTTTTCATGAAATGTTTGTTAGAATAAGAATGTTAATCTACATCTGCACAGTTCAACTAAATAATAATCAAGAATGATTGAGCATCCCATTTGGCTTTTCATATACAAGTCGTTCGTAAAGTCATGCGTAACTTTACGAACAGCTTTATGAAACACCCCCCCCCCCCCCCAGGTCCATCAGTCGTACAGGACCATTAGTCGTACAGGACCATTAGTCGCACGGGTCCATTAGTCGTACAGGTCCATTAGTCGTACACGTCCATTAGTCGCACGGGTCCATTAGTCGTAGGCCTACAGGTCCATTAGTCTTACACGTCCATTAATCGTACAGGTCCATTAGACGCACGGGTCCATTAGTCGTACAGGTCCGTTGGTTGTAAATGATGAATTTACTTCAGAATTTAATCATTAAAGCATTGCATATTTCAAAATAGAATGTTGATTTGTTGAGATCTTTGGAAAGTTTTGTTCATGTGCGGGTGTTTTTTTCCAGATCATCTTAAATCTGTTGAGAGCCTGGAGAAAGGTGCATAGTTCAATTTCATCCATCAACACTAAGCTAACACCCGCATGACCTTCGGCAGACCTGGGGGGTGTTTCACAAAGATCTTAAGTCGAACTTAACTCTAAGTTGGACTTAAAAATTATGGAGAGCCATTTGAAGCCTTAAAATAAAATATATTCAAAAGCAAAAATTGAAGTATTTTAGACTTTTCATAAATTCCACATCAAGAACATGATATCTCCTTGATAATAGAAAATATGAATGATTTGAATCATGCCTTTTAAAATAACTTTTACAAAATATTTTCAATGATGCTAACGGCTTTCCATAATTGATAAGTCCAACTTAATGATAAGTTCAACTTAGGATCTGTGTGAAACACCCCCCTGGAGTGCGTTTCACAAAGCCTTTTTTCAATGCGAATTACAAAAATCAGTGACAAATCTGCTGATAACCAATCAGAAGCAAGGATTTCAGTAGCTTATAACAAAAGCTGTCATTTGTCACTGATGACAAGTTTTAAGACTCCTTTGTCTACATTGCATTGCCAATTTGAATATCATTTTTTTCCTAACGTAGCCACCTGACCAACAACAAGCTGACAGCCTTTCCAACCGCGGCTCTGTCGACACAGTCTATGTATTACCTGGATCTCTCGCACAACCAGATCATTACTTTATTCCCTGATGCCTTTCATTCACTAACCAGTACTCAATATGTGTAAGTAAATTATGTTGTTTTTTTCCTCCTTCTTCACCTTCTCCTTCCTTCACTTTATTCTTTTCTCTCTTGTATGAAGTAATCATAGACTAATCAATACACTAGGTGTGTTCTAAGAGAAGTATATAGCAATCATATTCTGTAGCAATATCGAATTATATGTAATGTTTAATTAATATTTAGTTTTTATATAGCGCGTAATACAATGTCCCTAAGCGCCTTACAAATATACTATTACACCGGTCATTGTATTCAGTGCAATCCACTCCCTGGGGAGCATTCCAGCCAGGCGTTACTTGACGCTCAAAAACTGTTTGACCAACAATGACGGTCGCATCATACCGGGTACCCATTTAACCCCTGGGTGGAGAGTAGCAAGTGCAGGTTAATATCTTGCCAAAGGATATTAGTGCCGTGTCGGGATTCGAACCCTCGACCTTCGCATGTCCTGTCAAGCGCCTTAAAAAACTCGACCACGACACTCCCGATTTTTAATAAGTTTTTGTATAGTGCTCATGTTTTACATTGTGCTTGTCGAATATATATATATATTTATAGTTTGGATCTCTTTCTTTATCAATCTTTAAATGGATGGTAGTAGCATACACATATTTTTTTATGTTATCAGACATTCTATAGAAGCATATTTCAGAAGATTTGTGGACGGAACCATCTGTAGTCCCTTTCTTTTGACTTTATCATTTTTGCTATGTTTTTTTTCTCTTTGTAGCAACCTTCAGAACAACCAGATTCTTGAGATCGCATCAACATTACTGAGTCCCTTAATTAATCTCAGAGAATTGTAAGTAACTTTAACTTTCTGTTTGTGAAAAAAATCAATCTTCATAATATTAATAAAGATGATAATGATAATAATGATAAATAATGATAAAGTAATTGATTTACATTGTGCAGCTACTGTATGCATGCGTATATTCTACTGCATTTTGGGTAGAGACTCCTTAGAACGCTTCAGTACAGACCTATCAATGTAATTAAAATGTTTATGTGAAGACCATTACCTTGCTTTTGCCTGATTTAATCTATCATTTGTAAGCATGTGGAAATGAACGTTGTTATCATGTTTCTAGCTGTATTTTCTCTCTCATTATCGTACATTTGTGCCCAAAAAGAAGGAATATATTTTTCTTGTCTCTTTTCATGAAATGATTGTGAGAGTAAGATTTATTCTTGATACTTTAGTTTCTTCTCAGACCTTTACTGATCAATTGCAACGACTCTTTGTATTGGACGGTAATGCTCTGAGGAAAAGTCATTCCAATTCTATGGGCAACACTGTATGATTGTAATGTGAGCCTTCATTTTGTGCGGCATTTAACACAATTTTATATTTTGTTTAATGTGGTGTGATTTGTTTTTTAGGAATATGAATTACAACAACATTTCATCAGTTGATGATGGAGCTTTTGATGGGTTGGATAACCTTGTCAGGATGTGAGTATATAGGCACAGGTGGACAGGAGGGAGAGACAGAGGGAAGGAGTGGTAGGGAAAGAGGGTAAGGGAGTGAGGGGAGGGAGGGAGAGAGATAAGGGAGTGGAGGAAGGGGAAGGGGTGAGGGGTAAGGTAGTGAGAGAGGAAGGGAGGGAGGGGAAGGGAGAGGGAGGTAGGAAGGGAGTGGTAGGAAGGGGGAGGGGGGAAGAAGGAAAGGGATAGAATGAAAGGGAGAGGGAGGGGAAGGGGAGGGAGGGGAAGGGAGAGAGGGGAGGGAGGGAGGGGAAGGGAATGAGAGAGGGAGGGATGTAGGGATAGGAGGGAGGGGAGGGAAAGAGAGAGAGTAGGAGAGGGAGGGGAAAGGGTGGGGTAAGAAAGAGAGTACGAGAGGGGGAGGGAAGAGGGGAAAAGGAAGGAGAGATAGAGGGATGGTGGGAGGTGGAGAGAGGAGACGTAAATTATGTTATAAAGAGAGCAATAAGAGTCATGAAAAACTGGATTATTCATCAGTGTATGAGTATATTTGTAACTGTTAAATAACACAAATTAAATACATATGAGGGAGAGACATAGACAGGTTATATGTTCAGAAACAAATTTATGAAGTTGAAGAGTGAGATATGAGAAATATTTCAATGAAGAATTAAAGAAAGATAGAATCAAAGGGATGAAGAGAAAATGAGAGAGGGAGTGAGAGAGAGCGGAGGAGGGAGAGAGAGGGGAGACAGAGAGAGAGATAGAGAGAGAGACACGGATTTAGCTCTTTAGTGGGTTCGGTAGACAGATTAAACAAACGGTGGATTACCAAAGTCAACTCATGTCACAAGTAGAGTGTTTCTGTCTCATATGTGGTAGGCCATGGTTTATATTAATGATGTGCAAATAGTTGAGAAATCAAATTTAGAAGAGATTAAGAATACACGATGTCTAAACACACCTGTACACCGTTTCACATACGCAAGATAAAAGGTATTGTTTACGCTTCTCTGTCATCAAGTAATTGATAAAATGTTATTAATTATTTTCTCTCTTTACCTATGATACCATCTGCAATACAGCTACCTGGCTAACAATCGGATCGAGCACTTCCCAGCCTTTAGTGCTCTAGAAGCTCTCGGAACTATGTAAGTTTTCTCTCTCTTTGCTTTCATCAAAACGTGAATGTTCCTTGTACAGTCAAACCTGCTTTCATCAGAACATGAACATTCCTTGTACAGTCAAACCTGCTTTCATCAGAACATGAATGTTCCTTGTAAAGTCAAACCTGCTTTCATCAAAACGTGAATGTTCCTTGTACAGTCAAACCTGCTTTCATCAGAACATGAATAATTCTTGTACAGTCAAACCTGCTTTCATTAGAACATAAATGTTCCTTGTAAAGTCAAACCTGCTTTCATCAGTACATGAATGTTCCTTGTACAGTCAAACCTGCTGTTATCAGAACATGAATGTTCTTTGTAAAGTCAAACCTGCTTTTATCAGAACATGAATGTTCTTTGTACAGTCAAACCTGCTGTTATCAGAACATGAATGTTCTTTGTACAGTCAAACCTGCTTCTATCAGAACATGAATGTTCCTTGTAAAGTCAAACCTGCTTTTATCAGAACATGAATGTTCTTTGTACAGTCAAACCTGCTTCTATCAGAACATGAATGTTCCTTGTACAGTCAAACCTGCTGTCATAACCTGCTGTCATCAACCATGACAACATCACTCAACAGCCAATCAAATGAAGGTTTTCCTGAAAGTTATCATTAATGACAAATTTACCACCTATGCGAACTTTTTATGCGACGGGCCCTGCTTTAGCCACTATACCTCTCTATAAAGACCACATATTTTAGTTTCCCTTGAAAAGGGGTTACTCATTGGTACCTGTATTAAAGGAACCTGGACATAAAGACGACAGTTGATGTCTCCCTTGAGTCTTTAAATACAGTTTTCACTGTATCGATATCAAAATTAAAAATGCCTATATCATTGTTAGTCATATAACTTTATCAATAATTATAACAATAGCAATATTTCTCCTACCCATTTTAATTTTGATTTAGAATTTATGTGAATTGTATGCTTTATTTGACAGATCATTGTCCGGCAATCAGATCAGAACGCTGGGAGAGAATGCCTTCAGCCAGCTTGAGAGTGTATCGTCAGTGTAAGTATGATCTCGTCTTTCTTAGTCAGATCACAGCATTTTTTTATTTATTTAAGTACAAATATTTATTTACCTAAGAAATAACAAAAAAGCTTGGAGCGTGTTCCATCATATTACAACAAATACCATAACAATCTGCTACACCGACAAGTCTAACTGAATATCCCATCGCAAAGAAATGTGCATATTTTTCACATGAAAATTAGTTTTGCTGCAGATTTGCTGCAACCTTGCCGCATACTCTATATCATGAATATTCATGAATGTTATATAAATAGACCGGCTGCATACTTGCCGCCAACTTGCCGCATACTTGCAGCAGACCTGTGGCAGCATTGCTGCATACTTTGACGCATACTCTTTCATATCCACCCCAGTTTGCGGCAAGGTGTACTGAATAATAACCCGAATAATCTCTTTTCAATTGATTATGCAGGGACCTATCAAACAACAACCTAGCTTGCAGCTGTAACATTTATTTGTCAGTCTACGCCATCAAAGGGGCAGTCAGTGGAGGGGAGTGTTCCACACCAGACAGTCTAACCGGTACACTCCTAGCGTCGTCACAGTCCGAATCGCCAGATTACTTTCTCAATCAAGGGGACTACTTGTTCTATTGTAGTGAGTAGTTGTTTCCAAATAGGCTGGTTTACTGACATATTCTAATAGGCCATTTTCGTAATGTAACCAAATTTAATGCATAAGTCTTTGTGAAGTGCCTGAATACAAATTGTTTCATTCACCTGATAAGAATAATAGTATTTCAATAGTCAGAATGCAAAATGCATATATTAAGTGTTGCTAGGTAGGGCAAGCCATAATGTTTGTCCTACCTAGCAACAACTAATGTATGCAGTTCGAATTCTGTCTATTGAAATACTATTATTCTTATCAGGTGAATGAAACAATTTGTATTGAGGCACTTCACAAAGACGTATGCATTACATTTGGTTACATTACGAAAATGGCCTTATTTATGGATGTTTCTGCCGGCGATCTATAGTGACGAGTTATTCCATTAACCTGTAATTGACGAATGAACTACACTAATCAGAGTCCAGTCTGCATTTGTTAATAGTTGCTATGTCAGTCAACCTCGGACAAGCTTTCAGGTTGTCAAGAACAACCTTTGTTTAAAAAGTATGCATACAATTTGATTATGTTAACAAACCGGTCTATTGAAGCTTTTCAATACAATCCAGGGGAGTGTTTCACAAAGACTACGATCGACTGTAAGTTGGACTTAACTATGACAGGCTGTTAGTGCCACTAGTTCTTCTAACCATTCCTGGCTTTGGTTTTTTAAGGGACATATAAAATCATGGTCACAAATCTACAATATTTACATTTGTTGATAGTTCATTATTGAAGAAAAAAATATTATCTAAAGATCACAATTGAGAGACCAATGGTAAGTGCAACCAGTGGCATGAAAGGCCTGCCATAGTTAAGTCCGATTTAAAGTTGATAATAGTCTCTCTTTTTTAAACCCACCAAGACCACATAATATAGATTTTGGGGAATTCTAGTTAACATGTAAATTATTCATATCCCTTGTTAATTAGATGCTTTTTTGTGTTCATGTAACTAACTCAAGAATGAAATGTGGACTGGTTGAATTGAGGCCTTTGTTGAATACCTTTTGATGTAATTTTTGATATATCACATTCTCAAGAAACATTAATCAGGACAAATCAATGTTTCACATACTTGCAAGTTTAGTTTTTAATTGCATATATGGATATATGAATATTGAGATTGTGTATAAGACCCCGTTCTCACTCACTTCCTAGACTGATCCAGGCTAAAAAAAAAAATCGTCTTGATTATCATTGACATGACATTTTGCCATCATATTTATTTTTGGGAATAATTTTCAAAACGACAGAAAAGCCAAAAGTTTGCAAACACTTGGGCAACTTCAGTGAAAATAATTACATACCAATCATGAAATCTAAAACATCTTTACAAATATTTGTGCTTAAAAAAAAAAAAAATATCAAGACAAAATTGTTATACTTTTAAGCTTAGTGAGTAAGTCGTCATTAGAGAAGAAGAATATCACAGTGTCATTTCCTTCTTTAAAGATGGAGTAAACTACAATTTATCTAAACATCTTGATCTTCCTCCTCTGCTGTCATTGACTACCCGATGCCAGACTCTGTGGCCCTATACCTCACGCGAACAGTTAGCACCACTTCAAGATTAAAGGGCACTTGCTCGCTCATAAAGAGTCCACATCCTATTTTTTAGAATAACCTCGATAGGATATCTGAAAATGAACAAAACAATATACATATTTAATAAATTTAGCAATCATCACAAATGATAAATAAGGACCATCTCTCATACATCACAGTTACGTGAAATATTCAAGTTTTAATAGCAGTGCCAGGAAATGCATGCCAATCTCATTTGATACTCCCCCCATATCACATACTGTAGGCATCACTTTGGCACAAGTCGATTTTCGCACTCTCACAAACAATGCCTCCTGTTCATTCAAGCGTGAACACATACCACACAAAAATGATCCCAAATGATAAGGGATAAAACACTCTTTCATAATGTATAATAGTTTATTGTTCATAGAAGACTTTTTTTTTAATTAGCAATTTTCTAGGTGTAATTTTTTGTTTGACTCACACGGTAGTAATGTACAAAGCATGTTTATTACGATTCACGCTGTTATCGCCAACATGCATATACAGCATTAAATATTGATTGAGAAATTTGTATTTAAGATGTTGTATGCGTTTTGTTGACTACTTCTGAAACTTAACTAGCATACAATAAATCCTGAAATTCTGATTTCTGTGATTTTTTTTTCTTCTTCATTATCATCAGGAATTTATCTGACTTGTAATAAGTCCAAAATATCAACAATAACTTATTTACCCAAAACAAATTGTAAGCTGCAGTGTAATACACAACATCAACTGCCATCCATGAGCAAACTAATTAATAACATTAAAAATAACAGGCTTTTCCATGTTTGCAATCTAAAGATCATTCAACATTCATCTTTCAAAATATAGGTTGTCTAATGAACTCAGGAAAATCCAATCAAAAGTGTACCTGATCAACCAATTAAATGAGCTTTAAAAAATAAAACAGAAAAGCAGCATATAAAACAAATCTCAAATTTTGCACACAAAATATCATTTAGGGCCTCCTTCAAAACCAACAATATCCAAAAAAATATATTACAATTGTTATGACCGCCATAAAAATAAAATTGAAACTTTTCAAACTTAACTTTGTCTTTAAATTCTTTCTCTCTATGCTCTTTTGACATCCATATTGATACATGTACTTCCCTATGATATTATTCTTGTTTAATTGCATCAGCAACAGCTCAAATTGTATAACAAAAAGATTTCAACTCAAGCATTCACGACGTAATTCCGTTAAATCATATAATAATAATAATAATATTTAATTCTTATATAGCGCTTAATAAAAATGTCTCTAAGAGCTTTACAAATATACTATTACCCCGGTCAATGGATTCAGTGCTTGCCCGCACACAATGTGTGCACAATCTCCACTCCCTGGGGAGCATTCCAGCCAAGCGTTTGTAATTACGCAACCTTAATGCAAACAACATTTGTAGATATAGCATCATCCTTTTCAAATCACTTTCAGACAGTTTCTTGTCGACTCAATATCATTAAAAGCACACAAGTTAGAACTTCAATGCTTAAAATACAAAAATGCAAAATGTATTACAATAAAACAACGACAGTCCTAGTTGGTGTCAAAACAGGCCAAATAACCTTGCTTTCATAATGTCACATTTAATTTGACCTTTCCTCTGCAGAACATGTCTTTTTTACCTCAAAAAATAAAGATTAATTATCCAAATATAGCAAAACCTACCTCCAAACTAGTAGAGGGAGTCGAAGATAGTCTCCTTTCTTCTTTGATGAGGGCCGTGATTGTCACCTTCTTAGTGATATGAGTAATATCTGATGGCCTCCTCGCCCCACAGCACCATGCACCTCCATGCTGCTTCCACCCCCTTCTATTTGGATGGACCTCCTCGAATATTCGGGTGTCGTTACACACCCTCCTACCTAAATATATATCAAGATGAATAATACAAAACAAATTATGATGAAAATAATACTTTACCCCACATTATTTAACAACATCATTTACAACTGAATAATTCTGCACTTGCATCGTTAAGCTGTACATCGAAATCCACACAAAATATAACTTAAACTCAACAAATGTTGACAAACATAGCATTTAATTTTTGTTTCAATTGGATATAGAATATCAAAGTTCAAAATGTCTATGATTGGAATTATATCATGAAACAGTGATTTCCATAATATCAAGTTATTATCAACAGCATGCAAATAAGTGAGTTATAAATAATATCACACCCTCACATTTTCTTATGTTCAGAGTGTATATTATTAATATTTCATATTTTCCTACAATAACGTTTTAGTACTGTTTCATTCCACATGAATTTTAGAAAGTTACCATTAATGGCACTTAGTTTGTTACAACAAGGAGCTTCTGTATTATCTAATGTAGAAAAATTGAAATATCTTTAATATCACCGAAAAGTGACAAAAGTGAGCATGTAATGGGATGTTATCCCTGACATATTTCCATATACTGCCAATGTCATTCATATTCATTGTTCCTATTATAGCCTAGTTCATTTGAACTAATTTGTCAATGCGTCTGTTGAAATGTGTGCATAGTATTTGTATTCAGACTACGGTCGATCGTACCGAGAGGGTCTTTAGACAATCCATGCACAGTGCACTTTTCGTGGACAGGTATTTGGGTTTTATGCAGTGACCATAGTATGCACACAAATTTGTCCGCCACTGGCTGCTCCGCCATCACTCCAAAATAAAATACATGAAAAGACATTTATTACAGAGTGTAACATGGGCGATTCCACGACTACGTTTACTACAAACAGCCACCTGGTTCTACTATTACCACAATCATTATTACCTCAACAACGTCCCCTTCCACGCTTATACGCCGCTTCTTTGGTGAATCCTTGGCCTCGGCAACTGTCATGGTTTTCGGCCGCACAAACTTCTCGAATACTTCTTGTATTGTAAGAAAATTCGCTCACATTTGTAATGGCCTGAAAGAAATGAAACCAAAACACAGAATCCTCATAAAATATAATACTATTAAAGCCAAACTAAATAAAACTGCCGATAATCACAACAATCGCTACAAAAACCCACGAAAAATAAAAAATTATAATAATCTACATGTTAACTGTACAAAACATTTTCTAAAATTATTCAAAAAACAAATCAAATACACATTCAGCAAAAAATATATGTCGACATGAACAACATATTAAATACAAGGAGTACTATTCAAGCTGATCTGATCTGTTATTTTTGTAAATTGTAATTTGCTGTATGTTGGAGGCTTGCCGAATAAAAATCAATCAATCAACCAATCTATTATTATATATACTAGTAGGTTTAGCATTGGGTTTACTTACTTTGGATTTGGGAGTTAGGCGACCACTTCCCGGGTACTTTAACACGTTTGTGATAATAGCTCGTTTCTTCGCACTGGCAAGTCAATCATGTTTTGCCTCATTTTTCCATCCGTGACGTTGCTATTAATGTAGAGGCGAAACAAATGAGCACCATCATCACCACGTGCAGATCCACTCTGATTCTCTAGGCCACTCCCTCCTTGTCCAGCCTCTGATGATGATCCTATCCCCAATACCATTCCTGATATGTCTCTTTCTGATACTAACTTCTTCAGCCACGACGATTTGAATAGTACAGGACAAATTTGAGACAGCCATTTTTCGTAATGCACGTGCTCAGACTATTATGCTTTATACTTTAATCATGGACCCTACTACAGATTGACTAATAATGAGAATCTATCTTTGATCACATGACCACCGCCACCTGATAACGTGAATCTTGATGGGACATTCATTCGATGCACAATGTTGATTATGTAATCACGCATCATCACAGACAATGGAACTTTTAGGCCATTTTCGTAATGTAACCAAATTTAATGCATAAGTCTTTGTGAAGTGCCTCAATACAAATCATTTCATTCACCTGGTAAGAATAATAGTATTTCAATAGACATACTCCAAACTGCATACATTATTTTTTGCCAGGTTGGACAAACTTTATGGCTTGACCTACCTAGCAACACTTGATATATGCAGTTCGCATCCTGGCTATTGAATTACTATAATCAGGTGCATGAAATAATTTGTATTGAGGCACTTCACAAAGACATGTGCATTAAATTTGGAAACATTACGAAAATGGTATATTCTTCAGATTCTTTTCGCTGGGCCAGGGTCCAGAGTGTAGTTTCAGGAAAAGTATTGTGATTTAAGACCAGTTAGAGGAGCGCTGAAACCAAAATTAGAAAAAATTTGTGTGATATTAGATTGATTATTAAAGAAGTGGACACTGGTGGACATACATTTGGACTTGCCAAACTTTGAAAAATAGCTATACTTTACTGTCCTATTACCTTCTATTTCTTGTAAATGGATAGGATAAGATTTTTAATTAGTTTAAAATCATTGAATTACAGCCAAATTTACAGGTATCTCTTGTAAACTACTTCTAATTTCCTATTGAAAGCTTCATATATGTCATTGATCATAATCGTGTACGCCACAATTGCACTTGCATTTCCGTTATTTTAAAGAGAAGGTTCATTGATTTTAAAAACTAAATTTAATGTCATTATTGCAAAGGTGACACTTTGATTGGCCAAGGTTATCAAAAGCCAATGCTTGGAAACATTCGAAGTAATGGTAATTGAAATTACAAAACCTTAAATACAGCCCCGACATAGCACCTGAAAAGCTCTCCGGTCGTTGGTGAGATATGACGTCACATGTTAAACATGATGTGCACAAGCAGACGATGTCCCATGACATCTCACACAATTTTAGTGCATGTTTTGTCATCTTTTCTTCAGTTATTTCTCTTACTTCAATACTCTCAGGCGAAATGTTTAATTTATTGCCTCACTCTAAACCCCGTGCATGGTATTATTTTGATGAAACATGCAAGGATAATTAAAAAAAAAGGAATCCGTCGCTTGTAAACAAAATAAGACGCCATTGTATTTTCAGCTGCATACACTGCGGCATGTTCGGCGTTTCAAGAGGGAACAAATGACGTCCATGCTATAATTCCGAAGGTTTTTTAATTTGAAAGTGTGGTTTCTTTGATTGTTCATTAACCCCTATCCTGTGTATTTACAAACAAAATAATTTAGTTATCAGACCGGGGTCATATCCCTTTTTGAATGGTGTAAAATTCCATTACATTTATATGCACTTAACTCATTATAATTTGAGAAATAAAAGTATTGCGATTATGTTCATTCTTTATGGGATGTCGTCTGCTTGGGCATGGTTGGTTCATATTGTGACGGCATTAAAACATCGTTATTTTTCCGACGAATCTCTCGCATATCCCAGATGCTATGGAGGTTGTTTTATTTGTATTTTTATAAATCACCCGATATGTAGTTGATCTAAAACTTGCATGATGGCCATCTGTTAGCTAACCAGTTTCTAGTAATACGCGCTTAAAGCGATTCAGTTTCTTTTGCGCAGGCATTTTGTTAAAGGCACAGTTTGGGTTTGTTATGGCTGACTGGCGACGGTCATGATGAGATCAAATCTTGGAAGCATGTTTGGAATGTCATTGTGATACTTTTGACAGTCAGGTGCATGAATGTATTATGGTACCGATCAGTGTCCATTTGAAGTATATAGGTCCATGCTTTAAAGGAAACCTAACCCCGAAGAATAAGTGTAGGTATTCTGAAAAATTAGATGTATTCCTGCCCTTTGATGTACAATATTCCTTACGAAAATGTACAAGAGATATTAAGATGAAGATATTCCTGGCATGATGTGATGCTTTTTATTATGACATGGGCCCAGCCATTTTCTTCGAAATGTGACGTACCAGTTGAAGTTGGACATGTGTCATGCACCAAGCTTTAGTCGGAATTATTGTTTAAATCACTATAAACGAAACCTTGACTTTCAATGAGGAAAAATCATAACTGAGAAGATAGAAATTATATTCGGTGAAAGATAAATAACAGGGGAACAAATGTAACTAAATTCCTTTATAAATACTACACTTTAGTAGTTGACAAATCTATTTCATTTATGAGAAACCTTCACCTCAAAAGAGCACCAACTTATTTATGCAATTTGCGTTCTTGCAATTGTAGTACAAAGTTAATAGCAGGTGAATGAAATGCTTCATCACCACACACGTCTGGGAAGGAAGCATCCATAAATTTGAATACATTTACTTGATAAACGACTTCGCGCAGTACGTCACGTACGTTATCAAGAAAATGGCGATGCCCATGTCGTGCTGAGAAACTACATTATTCTTGCTTTATACCTCTCTCATTGATTTTGGTGGGGAATCTTGTAGACTAATTGGCAATGATATAATAGATCTCTCAGAATAAATAAAGTCAATAAAGTTCGGTTTCCTTTAATAGTGACAGAATAACTAGCTAATCAAGCACACAGTGCGCCAAGATGGATTACTAAAGGGGTATCTCACTGAGCGCCAAATGCTTGCAAACGTAGCAAATTTAGGACTTCGCCAGGGTTCGTAAAAGCTTCGTTGAAGGTTGCAGGAATGTTCGCAAACAGTTTTCATTGTCGCAAAAACATTTTTCTTAGCGAATTTATTTTTCCGCAAACAGTTGCAAGCGTTTGCAAAACAGTCGTAATCCTTTTCAAACGGTACGTTAAAAGACGGTGACTCTGAAGTTCTGTTTTTGAATCGCCAATGCTAGCGACCCCGTTACCATATGGTTCCTATAAATCGACCCATTGAATACCAGGAATTAGCAAAAGACCCCAAACATTCACAAATAGTGGCAAACAATTGGTAAATATTTGGTAATCTTTGCAAAAAGACCCGCTAACATTTGCTGACAGTCGCTATAAAAGTCGCCAACTGCCTTTCGCAAACAATCTTGCAAACATTCGCTCAAATGTTGCAAATTGTTGCTAAACATCACTAAAAGTCGCTGATTTTCGCCCGCCTCCCCCCCCCCCCCGCCCACTCAGTGTTATGTAGGGTACACATATGCGTATTCCCAGCACCCCCCCCCCCCCCCCCTTTCAGCATAAGTCCGGTGGGTAAAGTCAATACGGGTACACCTTTTTCTTTTTTTATACGAGCGTTTTCAGCACCCCCCCCCCCCCCCCCTGTCAGCATAAGTACGGTGTGTAAAGTCAATACGGGTACACCTTTTTCTTTTGTCACGAGCCGGAGATTTTGGGAACGCGCATGCGGTCCCTCCGTTCCCGGAGTGGGGGGGGGGGGGGCAGGGATTTTCTTCAACATTCGTCTGAAAAGTTGACGACCATTAGCGCCCAACGGCCTCAGTCAAATATATATACTATAACATGGCGTGACCAAGAAAACTTAAAGGTCGTACGCAACATAAAATTGCAATTTGTTTTTTCTTTCATGATATTTTCCTTTTCTAAACAATTTAATACCATGTTTATCTCTTTAAGACCATCAATAATGAAATGAGTGTCCGTTCAAGATAAATGTGCGTGCGGGGGAGCTCTTGTAATACATAGCATAAGTGGGTCAAAATATGCCTATAAACAATCCGTTATAGATCTTTGGGATGCACGGGGGTCCCAAATTTGTTTTTAAATTCAAATTTAATGTGTCGGAGAAATAGTTTTATGTATAATTTTTGACATTATAATCATGGCCTAGGAACTCAAAATACAAATTTGCATATTATGACGTCAGCATATTTATGGAAAATTGAATTTATCTCTGTAAAATATTGATAAATTTTCTTCCAATATTTGTTATATAATCACAGTGAAAATTTCAATTAAAGGCGACATGTCAGAATTTTCTTAATTTACGTGGTATGCTTATAGAAGGTGAATTTTGTTCACATCATAAATCTACAGTACATTGTTCTTTGAGAAGTATCTCGCTCAGTTTTGCTCCATTTTTTCACAAATTTTGATATATTATAACTATGTGCTATATGGAAAATGCACTTTGTCACTTAATCAGATGGCGGGATCATGTCGAAATTTTAAATTGAAATTTTAAATGGCGACTATGCCAAGGCCGTTTGTCAGCTTCGCACATAACGTCTATGAGAAGTATTTTAAACCCAAAACAAATATTAGACCAATCAGAATTGACTTCCTGTGACTTACCTCTCTCTCTCAAGTAGCTTTGTGCGTATCTAGAGCTCCTAACAGAGGGCTCAGCACAAACGGATGTTGCTTGTAGTTATCGGCTTGCATGGTGATGTGGATATACAGTAGGTTTGCGGGTGCACCATGTGAGAGTAACAACCATATTTCTCACATGGTGTAACCGCAAGCCTATTGTACAAACGGATGTGTTACAATAAGGACCTCTAAAGTTCATTCAGGATCCCCAGACTTTCTCAATTTTAACATGAGTCCAGCGAAAAAGACCCCCTCCCCTGAAAAAAAGGCAATTGTGTATCCCTCTGAACCTTAAACCTACATTCGCAAACCAAACCCTTATTTAAAGCCTAGTGCAAGCTTGTTTGAAGCTAATGTCGCCGGAACAAATGTCACCAGAGCAAATGTCGTCAGATTAAATGTCGCTTGAAGAAATGTCGCCGAAACAAATTAGGCAAGGCAAATGTCGTTAGAACAAATGTGGTCAGAGCTCGCTTGAAGAAATGTTGTCGGAGCAAACGTCGTCAGAGCAAATGTGCCAGAGCAAATGTCGCCTAAGTAAATATCGCCAGAGCAAATATGTCGCCAGAGCAGTGTCGTCAGTGCAAATGTCGGTTGAAAAATGTTTAACCAAAATAAAATTGTCTTGTTTTCCCTCCAGCTCCCTCTGAGATCAATGTGACCGCCCCAGCGTTTGAGCAGATCTTGGTTGAGTGGTTGGCACCAGACATCCTGTACCCACCTCACATGAACCTAACTAATAGCACAGAGTGGTGAGTGTCATTGACATTGTCCTTCAGGTCTCATGAAGGTCATTGACTACCAAGGTCATATGTACAATTTGCAGTCAATATAAATAATAATAGTCACTGCAAAAGCCTTATGAAGATTGAAGAATTATGTGGGAATCAAAAAGATTTACATTTTTGTTTGTTTCCTTTTTTTTTCCTTTTGGAGTGTAAGGCATTTAATTTTTTTTTTTTGTCACATGACCCCTGAAGGATAGGACACCGACACACATAATAGCTTTTGACCAACATTCATTGCTTTAGCCCAAACTTGGTACAAGAGGATCCTTGGCAGCGCAATTATGAAAATGATATCATTAGACATGGTATTAGTTATCTTTTATATATGATTCAAGGTCACATAGTTTATAACTTGTTAAATAGAAGCTAACAAAGTTTGGTACACTTTTTGTGTGGATACGCACTGTGTATACTTAATGCAATTAATGTCTCTCTCTCTCCCTCTCCCCCCCCCCCCCCCATAGGTCCTATGTAGGCCTAATCAATTTGCACCAGTGCCAATACTGCTCCCCCTATCTCTCTCTCTCTCACACTCTCTTTCTTGCTTTCTATATGTACCTTACGCAATTAATTTCTCTCTCCCCCATAGGTCCTATGTCATCAACTGCACCAGTGCCAATGCCCCTACCATCACAGGCCTTATCGGAAACACCACGGATCTGAGCATCCTCTTTGAGTCGGAAGACGGTGTCCAGCACGGAACAGACTACATCTGTACCATCAGACTAACATACTCGGGCAATACCAGCGTGGAGGGGCGGGGTATTCCGATAACAACATTAGAAAATATCGGTATTATTCTAGATTGGTATCAATTCTTTTTTTTTTATAGAGCTGTCATGGTATAATTGTTAATATCAGCGTAGAGGGCGGGGCATACCTGTAACAACACTAGAAAATGTCGATAAGGGTAATCCAGATTGGTATCAAGATTGTTTCATTTAGAGTTGTCGTGGTCTAATGTTTATACTAGCGTGGAGGGGCACCTAGGATTAAACAATACAAGAACATGTCGGTAGGTGTATTCCTGATTGGTATCAAGTTTGTTTTATGCAGAGTTTTTGTGGTGTAATGGATCGAGTCCTGCTGCGGCACTATATGTCTGGCAAGACAATTATCTGCATGTGTTTCTCTCCACCCATGTGTAGTAAATGGGTACATGGTAGGAAGTTATTTCTTGAATGCTTTTAGTGCCTATTTTGAGCAACATGATATAACCTGTAACCCATCTTGCATGGATGCACAAGTCACAACTATCCCTCTCAGTATTATGTTTTCGGGTTGTCCATCCGTCCGTTCGTCCTGTTCTCGTGAATCCGTTATCTCAAGAACTGATTAATGGATTCCCGCCAAATTTGGGTCATGTATGTATCTTGCAGAGCCAATGAACTGATTAAATATATTGGGGTCACGAGGTCAAAGGTCGCAGGGCTCATTATGTATGCAAACATAGCTCATGATCACATTATCATTAGAACCGATTGATGAATTATCATCAAACTCAAGACATGTATGTATCTTGCA
This sequence comes from Strongylocentrotus droebachiensis, assembly GCA_035222895.1. NCBI lineage: Eukaryota > Metazoa > Echinodermata > Echinoidea > Camarodonta > Strongylocentrotidae > Strongylocentrotus > Strongylocentrotus droebachiensis. Next base: position 45,521 of record JAVYIG010006017.1, on the reverse strand, counting down.
GAGCCAATTAACTGATTAGATTTTAAGGTATAAGGTCAAAGGTCATGGGGCTCATTATGTATGCAAAAATAGCTTGTGAACGCATTATCAAGAGAATCGACGGATGGAATACTATCAAACTTGAATTTTAACAAATGCTTCAGTTTTGGTTTGTGAAATCGCTCTATGGCGGAGGCATCCCTTTCTCCACCCCTCTGTGGCCTTCTTCGTTATCTTTCACGTATCAAGTCTGACACCGTCCCAATTCTTGGACTTCTTCTTCCACGATTAACATCTTCCATTCTTTTCCAAGAACAGGAGAAGGTTTTTTTCCTTTTGATATTAAAGGTATCACTGTAATCATTTACTTGAATGAAATCTCCCCCTTTTCTAACAATCTTTCATCATTCATCCCTCAGCTTCAACCAACCTCACCGAGTCAGAAGGATTGGACATTTCACTGCAGATCCTCTACTATGACTTCAGGTATGGACACTGAAACCTGCTTTAGTAACCCCCTTCATATAAAGACCTCCTGTCTTTAAAGACCACATTTTGATGTGTCCCTTGACAATTGTTTCTCATAGAAACCTGTACTAATTGAACCTGATCATAAAGACCACCAGCCTCTGAAGACCACTTTTCTTGGCACCCTTGAGTGGTCTTTATATACAAGTTTCACTGTTGTATGTATATACTGCTAGCTCTGTTTAATCTGTTGGGACCACTACAAAAAAAAAGTATATACTAATGCAAGATTCTACTTAATAAGTGTGAGTAAAAACGTGTTTTGCATAGTTTTGTCCAAATCATTGATCCGACTGAAGGTGGACTTGTGTGACCTTGATTTATGCAGAGTTAACTGTATTATTTTGATATTTATTTTTACATCACAAGGGTTGAGAATATGTTGAATGAGGGTGACATAGAAAGAGAGAGTGTGTGATGGAGAGGGAGAGAGAGGGGAGCAGGAGGAGGGGAGATGGAGTACGGATGAGAGAGAGAGAGGGGAATACTCAAGTATTAACACATTGAGTGAAGATAAAAGATGAAAGGAATGGAGTGTGTGTATGATGAAAGAAACACGGGAGGAAGGGCTAGAGATAGAGAAAGGTACACTGAGAATAAACTGGAAGAGCAGATATAAGAAACCAAACGAGAGAGAGAGAGAGAGAGAGAGAGAGAGAGAGAGAAAGAGAGAGAAAGAGACAGAGAGAACAGTCTTCCACCAAATGTAGTGCACGCTGACAGTCCAGAGAACTTCCAGGGACTACTTCCGAGGCATCTAATGCCTTTTTCCCATACAAAATCAATTGTCTTTCTCACACGGTTTACAATCTTTAGATCATCTTCATGATAAGATGCATAGCCCTTTGAATATTACCAGAAGGAGAAGAAGAAACAGAGAGACAGAGAGAGGAATAGAGAGATAGAGAGAGGGAAAGAAAGACAAGAGAGAGGCAGAGATAGAGAGACAGAGAGGCAGAGAGACAGAGATAAAGAGACAGAGAGGCAGAGAGACAGAAAAGGAGGGAGAGACAGAGATAAGAGACAGAGATAGATAGACAGAGAAAGAGAGACGGAGATAGACATAAAAAGAAATTCCATCATCCACCATGGAATTAATATTGTTTCATCATTCCATCCATAGTGCCACTGAAGATGATTTCGATTACGCCACCAAAACCTTAAAGACCACGCCCACCTATGTCGACAGCCCTTTTCCTGCTTGGCTGCGAGAATCGGACGACCCGACCAACGATTCCTTCTCAGACTGGTTCAGGAATGTGGATAATAACTACGTGTTTGAAACCAACATTGTCATCCCCTGGCTGAATACATCGTCTATCTATGATCCAATTAATAGGTCTGTACTTTAACAACTTTTGATTTTACGTAATAAAGATCATACAGTATATTCATTAATGTTGAGATACACGTTTTTATTCATAGCATTGTTGTTATAACAATGTGCCTTCAGCAATATTACACACCAATATGTGAGTCTACCTAATCGGTTTAGTGTATTAAAGTATTAGTCTTAGAATTACAATCATTATGTTCAAACTAAACACCTCAACAAAAAAAGGGGAATATGTTTCAAGTGTCCTGGTGCTCTACAATAACCCTAGCTTTAGCATGGCTGCTATTATGGCGCTCTAGCATTTAGGGAAATTAAGTCCAGCCAGGTACCCATGTACCTCACCTGGATCAAGTGTGGCAAATGTAGATTAATGCCAAAGGATGTTAGAGCTGTAGCAGGGATTTGAACCCTGTACCTTGTGCTTCAGAGTCCAGTGATTCATCCACTAGACCACAGCATCTTTACATGAATTCTAAATTTTTGTTAAAGACAAGTATGTCTGATGGCTCAGCTTGCAATGTAAATCCTGTGAGTTATATTCTGTTAGGATTTTTTTTCTGATGACTGTGATTTATCTTACAGGTACTGGTCAGAATCCTTTTTCCCTCTGGACGGTCTAGGCTATGCTGCTGAACATCAGAGAGACTGTTCCTATGTCCTTCACAACTTTGGGTAAGTTTCTTAGTCATGGATGTCAGTTTGCAAATTAAGCCATCGCTCGATTTCAGGCCCCCTCGCTTGGGCCCCGTCGCTTAGGCCCCGTCGCTTCTTCATTTCAATTATTTCAGGATTCCTGTTGGGCAGAACCTATAGGGTAAAACATGTTAGGGTCTCAGTGGCTTAATGGGTAAAACCAACTGGTACTCCCTGCTATAATAATAATAATAATAATAATAATATGTGTTGTTTACCAAGGGTATAGCCTCATCATTAATACTGTTTTCTCTGAAGGCCCCTGCAATCATAATTATTACCCTCAAGCATTCAAGGAATTTCTTCTTCACCCGGATGGAGTGTGGCCAATGTAGATTAGTATCTTGCCAACAGACAGAGCCGCAGCGGGACTCGAACTGTGAACTATACGATCTACAGTCGGCGACCTATCCATAGACCACGACACCTCTAATTTTGAATGTTTGGATGGAACATGTACATGTCTGTGTAAATACCTTACAAGCAGACTGCGTGGCAAACGAGGAACCGCGCAGAGAGGCAAATAAAGCAACTATTAAAAGTGTAGACCAATGAAACACCATAAATGAAACTATCCCGTTAAGTGGGCCGTTCACATCAAAATTCACTAACCAAATTTACTCAAAGTCCGTCCCAGGTTTTTATTACTATGATACATTTAAAATATTTAGGGCAAGTTTGAATGATTACATTCTAGAAAATGACGTCATATCTTAAAGCAGTCTGTAACATTTAATACAGGACCAACAATATTTGGATAAAATGTAACTGTATCATGTGCATTTCCATCATCACCATTCAGGTTCACGAGTGTGATCCGAACAGGGATGCATTTCACGGGCAGTGAGGAGATTGCTGTTGGAGGAGGAGAAGAGATCTTTGTTTACGTCAATAAGATACTGGTCTTACAAGTTCAGAGAGAATACCAAGCGGTTACTACGTGTAAGAAGGTCAGCTTGGCTAATGCTGATGGTGAGTTTATTCCTGCCTCTAACTCTATGGCCCGAATTCACTAAGGAGGTATTGTCGACAAACCTAGGTTTATGTGCGTCATATTTATGACGCATTTCGATGCGTTTCAGGACAAGGGTCGCTATGGCGTTCACTCGGGTTTTTGCAAGTAGTTTCTTTTTAGTCGCTCGGCGTCAGATATACATATCATTATCAGACACGAGGCCTTGTCTAAAGGCTAGTATGACTACTGAATTTTACCATGCAAACCTTATAGGCTTAATGCATGAAACACCGGCAATGGATTAATACATCAGAAAACTGTCATTTGCAGATGATTATGCTATAAAAAAAAATCACAATATTGATTGCCGACATGTTTATCACCATAATCCTCAAGTTTGTAATCAGAAGCAAGTCAATTGGCAGAAATTAATAATATACACATGCAACCTGTTTGAACTTAATCTTATAGTAGCACTGTATGGTTAGTGTGTAAACACGAAAATGCTAAATTGTTGCCAATTTATGTGGAAACGCCGATACATTTGATTATTTAAAAGAATCATTGCTTTTTTGACATTTTTGGACTGTTCAACCCTTGGGGCTTATTCAGATATGACACAGTAAACCTCCCCCCCCCCCCAACAAAAAACTGTCACATGAACAAATATAAATTCAACCTGTAAATGGATGGCAACTAAACGCAAGAAAGGACCATTTCGTATTCACTGATCGAGCTCTGTGTTTATGAGATAGAGAAATATGAAGCGTTTGCACTTAACGTCAGTTTTGCTGCATCATATCTGAGCGGGCCTTTACAGTGCCCAAAATAGAAATAGCATGCATCAAGTGTTTGAACCTTTGAATGTAAGTTGATGAATTTTGCAGTAAATGTGAAGTGTCTCTTTGTTTTGAATGCAGGAGGTGGCACAATTACACCACAAGAGGGCAGTATTGTAAATGGAGAATGTGTTATCACCGAGAGCGTACCTGCAGAAAACATTACACTGGACCTTGTGGTGAGGAAATACAGATATTTATACTTTACAATTGAAAAACAAATTTGAAATTCATGAAAAAACAATCAAAATCATTGATCATTAATACCCCACCACAAAAATTGACCAAACGTTCGTAGGATAACAAATACTTCACAGATGAAGCTAAATTTCAAGACTTCAGCTTTGTAAGTAACACTAAAAAGTATTCCTAATCCTAACCCTAACTCTAACCCTAACCCTAACCCTAACCCTAACCCTAGGTCTTCAATGTTTATGTACATTAATTGGTGGTGTATTATAACGTTAAGCCCTAATACAATTGCTGAAATATCTTTTTATGTATAGCTGACATTTCAGGACTATCCCATAGCATGTATAAAGTTCTGTTGTCAGCTTTGTTTCAGGAGCACCCAATTACACTTTAAATTTAACATCAAGTGTACAGATGAACTTAATATAGTTGTTATCTCGTCAATTTCAGGTCGGTGATGCGTATAGGTTTGATATCTTCCATACCGAGAGACAGATGTGTGCTTCAGATTTCTTCCTAGAGCTCAAGAGTTTCAACGTGATCGGAGAAGAGGAGAGAATCATTGATGATTCCGTTCATATCAATGAGGGCTTGGACGTCCATGGCATCGTCCAAACTCTCTCAGTAGCGGATTATTTCTCAACTGGCCCCAACTATAATGTTTCGATCATTAGTGGTAAGATATGCTATGAGTTTTCATATTAAAAAAAATGTCTGCTGAAAAAATGATTTGCGTTGTTACGAAGAAATCTTTAGTTTTAAGAGCAGATGATGTGATGATTTTTCTCAGAATGAACATTTATTAAGTTGAGATTTATTTCGTCCATATTTTTTAATTAACTGTGATGAAATATTGTTTATTATTCTTGAAGTAGGGAATTTATTCTAACGACATTTGACGTGATTTTGACAATTGATTTGGATAATTCAGACCACCATATCTAAACTGGCATCATACCTTTTTTGTTGTAAATAAAATGTATAGATATTAGATTAAATTGTCCTTCCTTCTGAAACCAAGGTAACGATGCAAGACACTTTACCATAAAAAACTACACGACAGAGAATATTAATGCTGGGATCATTCCCACCACTGTGGAACCTACCCCTACCTTCACAATTAATGGAACGTCCTTTGTCACATGCACTTCCACTCCTGTGAAAAGTAAGTATTGCATACACTTCATGTTATTCGAATTCGTCCAAAAGATGATGATTATAATGACAATGGTGGTGATGATGGTGGTAGTTATGATGATGATGATAATAGTGATGATGATGGTGATGATGATAGTGACGATGATGGTGATGATAATGATGATGATGATAGTGATGATGATGGTGATAGTGATAATGATGGTGGTGATGAGGATGATGATGATGATGGTGATAATGATGATGGTGATGATGATGGTGATAATGATGATGGTGATGATGATGGTGATAATGATGATGGTGATGATGATGGTGATAATGATGATGATGATGATGATGGTGATGATGATGATGGTTGTGATGGTGGTGATGGTAGTGATGGTGATGATGAGGGAGATGACAATGATGATGGTGATGATGAGGGAGATGACAATGATGATGTTGATGACTTTCGTGGTACTGTTGATCATAATGGTGGTGTCGGTACGTGGTAATGAGGACGAGGATAATTAATACGATGATAATTGTAGTGATGATCATGATGTTGATGAAGATTTTAATAATGATGGTGATGGTGGTTGTAATCATGACAATATTCTAGAATAATATTGATGAAAATAAATACCCAAAGAGTCTTCTTTTTACATGCTGTGAAAAGCTGTGTACGTAATAACGTAATAAGTTCTAGTTTGTCAAAAGTATGGAATTAGTCGATGTTATCAATTAGAAAATGAGCGTGCCTCTAAATATAAAATATGTATCTATCGGTTATTCTATAGTCCCAGAACAAAATGAGACAGGCATCCAGGAGTATGATGTCTACACAGATCAAGCTCTACTCACCATCGACGTTGAAGTAGACTACGAGGTCGCCTACGACTACCTTCTCATCATCAGCGTCGAAGACAATAACTCATCTCCTCCTCGCTCAGGGGAGCTAGCTGTTCAGGTATACTTACAGCTGACACTTTTCGTTGAGGTGTTGTGGTCTAGTGGATAATTCTCCAGACTTTGAACCACAAGGTACGGGATTTGAATCCCTGCCACGTCACCAACGGTCTCTGGCAAGACATTAATCTACATTTGCCACACTCTACCCAGGTGAGGTAAATGGGAACCTGGCAGGAATTAATTCCATAATGGCAGCCATGCTAAAGCCAAAGTAATAATTGCATGTGAAGCGCCACGAGTTTCAAGTCTGGCAGACATGGGCAATTGATGCTTGTGCCCACAAAAATCATTACGATTACCCTATCAAATACCCTATCAACCTTCATTCCTTGGGCAAGGCTAGCTCACGTGCCTTACATAGCGTTACACTATGTAAATTTTTCAGGTATTATTGGTATTGTGTTATGTATTCTTACTTTCTCTTCTCATAGATATATGTTGATGATGTCAATGATAACTGCCCCATCTTCAGCGGCGAAGACAGTTTCGAATTCTTCCCTCTCCCCGTTCTTAACAACGCTGAGCTGGCCGTCATCAATGCGAGTGACCAAGATTCAGGAGTTAATGCAGAGCTGACTTACCTCTCTAACGCTCTCTCAGAAGAGTAAGTGAAACTCAAAACGTATTCTAAAGGCTTTTTCAGATATGAACGATTCTTTCGTGTCCATCATCTGAGCTCAAATGTTCTGCCACGCTCTTGCAGACTGAAAAGCCTTCTCATTTGTTGCCACTAGGTCTTAAAACAATACAACATGATGACTTGTGCAGGGCATGGTTGATGATCACCCAAAAATATACAATAAATATATAAACCTCATATATATATATATATATATATATATATATATATATGGAGAGAGAGAGAGAGAGGGGGGAAACTTATCTAAATCTTATCATTCACCAATATCTAAGATATTGTCTTTACTGACTATACAATTTACATGCCCTTCCTTTAATTGTCGATGATGCTAATGAAGTAATATCTTTTTGTTGTTCTTTCCAGACGTATCGGGAACTCGTCGTTCTTCTTGGTTGAGATGATCGTGGCTGTAGTAGATGCAGGGGTACCGGTCAGAGGTGACGTAGCTAATGTCAATCTTACCATCAGCGATACATGTCTCTACGACGTCTTAGAACAACCCATTGAAACCATCATCTATACCAACGAGACTACGGGAGGACTTTTTCTTAGAGTGCCCAAGTATTACCTCTATGAGTATGGTAAGTTCTAATGGCAGGATAATAATGAGAGGTAGTACAATGTTTTGAAACATTTGTTTGTTTGTTTGTTTGTTTTCCCTGACGGCTAAGAAAGTATGTGTATGCTTGTAAGTAAGCAACCAGGGGACCGACTGCTTTAAGTTCTCTCAGAGGATTACCATAATGCCTTATCAAAGGGCACTAGCATCAAAGACCTGCCATGGTTAAGTCCAACTTAAAATCGATCTTAGTCTTTGTGAAACAGTCCCCTGTTTACGTGTTTCCCCCTCTTGATCTGTCTCTCAGATTGCAGGGATACACGAGGGATGGCTAATGGTGTGATCCAAGAAGCCCAGCTCTCGTCCTCAAGTGAGATGAATCAGAAGTATGATGCTGACAGGGCGAGGCTCAACCTCAAACCAGATCCAGATATCCCTGCTGGATCAGGTGAGATGCACTGAGGAGGAGGAGGAGGGGGAGGAGGGGGAGGAGGAGGAGGAGGGGGAAGAGGAGGAGAGAGAGAGAGAGAGAAGGAGGAGGAGGTGGAGGAGGAGAGTAGGAAGAGGAGGAGAAGGAGAGGTGGAGGAGAATGAGAAGGAGGAGGAGGAGGAGAGGGAGGAGGAGGAAGAGGAGGGGGAGGAAGAGGAGGAGGAGGAGGAAGAGGAGGGGGAGGAAGAGGAGGAGGAGGAGGAGAAAAGGAGGAAGAAGAAGAAGAAGAAGAGAAGAAAAAGAAGAAAAGAAAGAAGAAAAAGCAGATGAAAAGAAAGGACAAAAAGCAGAAGAAGAAAAAGTAGAAGAAGAAGAAGTAGAAGTTGAAGTAGAAGTAGAAGAAGTAGATGTTGAAGTACAATGAGAAGAAGAATAAGGGGAGGAGGAGTGGGAGGGGGGAGGAGGAGGAGGAGGAGGAGAAAAGGAGGAGGAAGAAGAAGAAGAACAGAAGAAACAGAAGGAAACAAAGAAGAAAAATCAGAACAAAAGAAAGGACAAAAAGCAGAAGAAGAAAAAGTAGAAGAAGTAGAAGTAGAAGTACAATAATGAAATAAGAAGAAGAAGAAGAAGAAGAAGAAGAAGAAGAAGAAAAAGAGAAAAAGAAGAAGAAAAAGAAGAAGAATAAGAAGAAAAAGGGGAGGAGTAAGAAGAAGAAGAAGAGGATGTAGAAGTAGGAGAATAAGAAGGAGGAAGATGCATTGCTACTAATCCTCTTCCACATCATCATTTTGTTCTTAGGATGGATACCAGCCTCATCCAATACCAATCAGTGGATCCAGGTCGACATGGAGGAGGTCACCATCTTCTCGGAAGTCTTAACCCAGGGTAGCAATGACATGGAATACTGGGTGAAAACATTCCAGGTTGCCGTTAGCAACGATACCTCCAGCTGGTCTTACATCTTAGAGAATGGGAGTGCTAAGGTGGAGAATGGGAGTGCGAAGGTAGGAATTGAACCATGAAACATGTGATCCACAGTCCAGTGACGTATCCACTAGACCACGACACTGGAAAAACCTGTCAATTCCACTTTTCTTAAATGGCATATTGGTACATGTTCGTTTCATCTACAATAAAATTGCTTCACTAATGTCCTTTGGCAAAACATTATCTTACATTTGCAACACTCGAGGTGAGGTAAATGCATGGTTACCTTGCAAGAATTAATTCCTTGAAATATTTGAGCACCAAAATAGCAGCTATGCTAAAGCCTAGGTAATAATGTTGTAGAGCGCAGGAGGGTCAAATCTGACAGACATAGGCGCTATACAAGAGCCTACTATGAATGATTTGAAAACTGACTACTGGCTTGGAACTTCCACCCCTTACAAAAATTGAATCAATTTATATTTGTTATTCTTAAAAGAAAAACTGTCTTTCTTGTTTTTACAGAATTTCACGGGGAACTCTGATCAGGACACTGTGAAGCGGAATATCTTTACTGAAGTCTACGCTCGTTATATCCGACTCTACCCTCAGTCATGGAACGATGAAATTGCTCTCAGGTTCGAATTATTAGGATGCACCACAGAGAGAAGGTTTAAACGTAAGTTGATATTGGAATACATTAATGATATATCTTTTAGTTGCTTTGTAGGATGTATAAATACAAGTATCTGGTATATAATATACATTGGTAACTTGTGTGAGGTTTAACCCAGTTGTGAAAATGAGCCAGTGTTTTTATGAGTCAAGATTTTTAATCTAGGAAATCAAATTTCGTCTTGAAATGGTATTACATGTTATTTTTACTAAATATTATTTTTTACTAAATATTATATTCACTACATATTATTTTTACTACTTATTAATTTCACTACATATTATTTTGTACTACATATTATTGTAATACTACATATTATTTTTACTACATATTATTTTTACTACATAATATTTTTACCACATTTTATTTTTACTACATACTATTTTTACTGCATGTTATGAACATTGTTGTGTTTATTTTGTATAGATTTGTCGCAGTGTGAGCGATGTGAGACAACCAATTACTGTATAGGGGGTGGTCTTCAGCCCCCTTGTAATATGTGTCAATAAATTTACTTATTGGACAATGGAAATTGGTGTGTTTATTTTTGTATAGATCTATCGCAGTGCGAGCGATGTGAGACAACCAATTACTGTATAGGGGATGGTCTTCAGCGCCCATGTGGTCGATGTGACCCTCCATCAGACGTCTGCGATCGATCTCCTACTGAACATTCATTTGGACATGCGTCGGAGTGTACTACATGCCCTATAGGATGGGTAAGGCATTCAGTTATTCCAAAGGGAACATCTAAGATTCGGACAACAAAAAAGTGAAGTCTGTTTTATTCCTTGCACCCAGACAAGCAGAAATGAGAAGTTTTGTCAGATGTTTGATAATGGTTTTACAAGATAGCATTTATTTGCACATGCTACAGAGTGAAATCTTAATTTTTGTCCTAACTGATTATATATTAGCATATTTGAAATGAGTATACTGTAAGATAGCATATATTTCTAATTTCTTCATTTATATTTTTCATTTGATATGAAATATTTGAATAACCAAGAACACTTGTAGGCAATAGTTTATTTGATCATATTAGAGTAATAATTTTATAAGTAGGATGCATTTTGGAGTATTTGGAAGTCGATATAATCACAACCTTGAGATAAACAGGAATTTAAAAAGTTAATGAAAATAATGGACAATCACTTGGTTGCTGCAAATGATTTACCACACTTTTCCATGAACAATATAATGTTAATAGAAATTAATTGTGTTACATGTATTGTATATTACACAATTCTGTACCTTTATGGATGTGATTAGTTTAAATGATGTTCTGTTTCGTCTTCCAGCTCTGTGAGAATGGGTATGCTACTCATTGCCCTACCTTCACCTATGTAACATGTAATACAACGGTAAGTAGATGTATATATTAACCCTAATAAGGCCGGGCTATTTGAAGTCTTACTACGGCCGGGGGGGGGGGGCATTATGGCCCCCCCTAAGATCTCGGCCGTGAAACGGCCGATCTCCGCGAAAATTTGCACGCATGTCAAGTGAAGTGTATAGAACAATATGATAATTTCAATTTTTTGAAAAAAATCCCTCATTTGCATATTTATGGTAATTTATGCAAATAACGTCATAAAATCACATTTTTACCCATAAATCCTATATTATTCATATTTAAGCATTCTTTTTCACTACATATATTCATTAGACCATTTGGAACAATACTACGACAAAAAAAATTGGAAGAGCCAGCTTATTCCTTATGTTATCTCTTGTTTTGATAATTTCTTATGTATTTCATTGTTTTTTTAACTTATTTATGTTATTGTTTTTTTTTTTTTTTTCATTTCTTCCTACAATTCAACTAATTTGACTCCCAAAACAACCACCTAAACTTTAAACAAGACCCAATAACCAATGTTTGATCTATTTTTAGGAAAAATGACATTTCCATATGTTTTGTACACAAATCACAAAAATGAGCGATTTTCGGGCTGACATGCAAAGACAAAAGGTCACGTGACCTTGTAACTATAGGTCCGATTTTTTTTTTTTTTTTTTTAAAGATGCGCAAGACTCTAAAAAAAAAAGTCAGCGAGCGGCGAGGCGCCATCCATATGCGTTCTCGAACAATCAGAAAAATTGTGGAGGGGGGGGGGGGCCATAATGGCCCCCCCCCCCCGGCCTTATTAGGGTTAAATATATGTATTATTACCTAAGTATTGCCAACTTTGTAAAGCGCTTAGAAACATTGTAATAAGCGCTATAGAAATATAATGTTTTATTATTTATATGTAGATACTGATAATGAAGACAGTGCCTGATTTAAAAAATCAAAGTGTTTTTAATTTGAAAGTTCCTTTTTCTCCATGCAGTGCACAAAACGACTTGAGTGAATGCTATTATTAATTTAATGACATTGGCCTAAGTTGAGCTGTCAAGACTTTTCAAGTGTCGGAAGTACTTTTCAAAGTGGAGCAGGATCAGCTTATTTTGATGGTATGAAATCATAAATACAGAGAACCAGAGAGAAATAGGTTTACAGATAAATTATCTGGTTCTGTTTTCTATTTAGTGAGTGTGCAATGTTTTGTTTTGTTGGTATCCAATAAAAGAGAGGTAAAGAGAGAGAGAAATAGATAGCACTAATTGTTTTAATTTCTGTTTTCTCCTTTTTTTCATTTGTACATGTAGTATTGTCCCAGTGAGTGTACAACCTGCGAGGCAGGATCGGCCTGTTTTGATGGTATGAAGTCGATCTGTGCAACTGGAACATTTTCACAAGGTTATGACACAGGTAAATACTCACTCTGACGGTCTTAGGGAAGGAGAGATCGAGAGAAATAAAGAGATATATTTTGGAGAAAGGGAGAGAGAGAGAGAGAGAAAAGGAAAGATATAAAGAGTAAAACATAAAAAAAAGAAATTGAAAAAGTAAAAAGAAAAGTTTGGGAAAGTGACACTGATGAGACAGATTAAATGTTCAAAGAAGTAAAATAGAGGATAAGAAAGATTGAGGTAGAATACGTAAAGAGAGAAAGGTTTGAAGAAGAAAGAGAGATAGAGATAGAGAGAGAGAGAGGGGGGGGGAAGGAAGCAGATGAAAATCGGAAAATAGACAAATCTAAACAAATATATTTATCAAAGTAGTGCGTGAGAGTGTGAGAACGTAAATGCAAACACAAAGAAATGGATCTAGGTGGATGGGGCATGTGTTGAGAAGGGGAAATGATGAATGTGTGAAAAGAGCATGGGATCTGGAAGTGGATGGCATAAGAGGGAAAGGAAGATTTCATGGAAATAAATAGTGTAAAAAGAGAGAAAGCAGTAAGGTTGGTCTAAATGAGGTAGATGCTCGAGACACGAAGAAATGGAGGGAGGGAGGGAATGTAATCATGGCGGGAAAATCAGTAACTCCTTGTAAAAGGCAAAACAATTCCTTTGATAATGATTAGCCTATTGTCTCTTATTGACTTTCTTTGTTTGCAAAAAATATTTTATTGTATTCTTTGTCTTTGTATGTTTTTATAAAAGTGGTGAATACTTGCGATTCAATAAAGAAGCAAAGCAAGTCTTGTCCTTTCCAATTACAGAGTTTTGTAAAGCGTGTGCTCCCGGCTCCTTCAACAACGAGACCGAGCAGTCTGAGTGCGTATGCTGTGATAGCGGGTACGGTAGCAGTGAAGGCAAGACGGAGTGCGCCCCCTGTCAGATCAGTGAATATAGTGAAGGGTCATGTGACCTCTGTAAGACGTGTCTATCAGAGGCTGATTGTGAGTATAATCTATACATCTTTAAGGCTGTTTTTTTACCTATAGCTAGTTGAGAGCAGGCGCGTAGCCACGGGGGGGCACGGGGGGGCACGTGCCCCCCCTAAAATTTCCAGGATCGGTTGAAATTTTGTAGACCCCTTTTTTTGACCTCGATCGATTACATGTATGTGCCCCCCCCCCCAAACATCAAACTCTGGCTACGCGCCTGGTTGAGAGAGATAGTTATGTCATCGGAAGTTGACTATGAATATTTGGAAGGGTCATGTGACCTCTGTAAGACGTGTCTATCAGAGGCTGATTGTGAGTATACTCTATACATCTTTAAGGCTGGTTTTTTACCTATAGCTAGTTGAGAGAGATAGTTATGTCATCGGAAGTTGACTATGAATATTTGGAAGGGTCATGTGACCTCTGTAAGACGTGTCTATCGGAGGCTGATTGTGAGTATAATCTTGAGTGGTTGTCAGTGATGTAGAAAAGTCTTATAATTGTGTGTCATCTAAATGACAAACCAAATGTACCCTCATTCCAATGTATCTTTAGAGCTAGTTTCATCCATAGCTAGTTGAGAGAGATAGTTACGTCACCGGAATTTGCTTCTGATTGGTCAGTAGTTTTGAGAAGGGACAGAACTATTAGTCCCGCCGCGGCATTAATGTTCTCCAGCAAGATGTTAATCTACATTTGCCACTCTCAACTCAGGTGTTAAATGGGTACCGGGTGTAGTTGGATAAGCAAGTGGCGCTTGTAAAATGACAACTGGCTGGAATGCTCCCCAGTGAGTGGAAAATGTGCATACATTGCGTGCGGGTAAGCCTGAATCCGATGACCAGGGTAATAATATGTACTGCGCCCAGAAACAAAGTATTAGGCGCATTATAAATGTGAGCTATTATTTTTATTTTTTTCAAGCTCCTTTGTTTAATTAACCTATTATCATGCTGTTTACCGAGTTATTGTTTGTTTAGGAATACTTTTACCCATAGCTATAGTTGAAAGAGATAGTAACGTCACCGGATATTGCTTCTGTTATCTAAAAGTGTTGTACTTTCATATTATTTAAATGTCTATGGGCCACTCAGATCAAATGTACCCTAATTTCAATGTATCTTTAGGGCTAGTTTTACCCATAGCGAGATGAGATAGATAGTTACGTCACAGGAAGTTGCTTTTTGATTGGTTAGTCATTACATGAAGCTCCAAAGAGTTCTCTCCGTAGAGAGATTGTACAAGGGAGGAAGCCATTTGACTCTGTACTGAGTTATTGTTTGTAGGACATGGGGTAGCAGTGCTGGGATTGTAACTGGTACTTCTTTTTCTATGAGTGGAAGGGAATTTGTTTCCCATTCTAAGAATGAACAAATAAATAAACGTAAAATCTGACTCTTAAAATTGGTTTTGTAATAATAATGTTTAAAGTTTGTGACACAGAAGGGTTATAATTGAAATAAGCAATCATTGCTTTGAATACTTATTGATATCTAATAGTGTATAATTACTAATATGATTCCTTGTCTAAGTTATATTGCAAATGTCATTTGATATACAATTTATTTAAGCATTTTATTCCAGTTTTGATCGATTTATGGAAATCAAATGATTTAAATTGAATTGAATTAAATGAATACATTATGTTCTTTGGGATCTAGGTCCATGTTTCACGGAGCCTGGACCCTGTACGGAGGGTGTGGTCTGTGTTAATACAGGAGGATCAGGGACATACAGGTGTCTTGACTGCCCTAAGGGCTACACCGGCAGTGGAGATGATTGTGTGGATATAAATGAGGTAAGGAAGAGGGGAGAGAGAGGGGGAAGGGTTGTATGATGGGATAAGGGGAGAGAGAGATGGAGAGGGGGAGAGGAGGGGGAAGGGGAGGGAGGATCAGGGACATACAGATGCCTGGGCTGCCCCAAGGGCTACACGGGGAGTGGAGATAATTGTGTGGATATAAATGAGGTGAGGAAAGAAGGGAGAGAGAGGGGGTAGGGGAGAGGAGAAGAGGGGAGGATATGGGGGAGAGGAGGAGGCAGCAGGATCTGAAACATATAGATGTCTAAACCCGGTATGGTATGGATATACCGGGACTGGAGATAATGGTGTTGAGATTTATGAGGTTAAGAAAGAGACGAAGAGAGAGAGAGAAAACGAAAGGAAGGGGATTAGTGGGGTAGGATGGAGGGGTCGTGGGAGAGCGAGAAATAGAGAGAGAGAGAGAGGGAGGGGAGGAGCCTGGTGGGACTGGGGGCAGCAGCTTGAACATATTGTAAGAGGTATACCAGGACTGGAGAAAATTCTGTGGATATAAATGCGGTAAAGAGTGACATAATATTCACTTAAAATTGTGTGAATTTTTCTGGTTTTTTCTTTTTCTTTCTCCAGTGTGAAGAAGCTAATCCATGTTTTAACACCAGCGCCTGTGTGAACTTTGAACCTGGCTTTGAATGTGGAGCCTGTCCTCTTGGTTACGAGGGTGAAACACCCCATGGGATTGGACTGGACTACGCCAATGCTAATACTCAGGTATGGTTGCTTCAAAGAGAATCAACATTAAATTATTGTGTCATTGATAATGAATTTTAAAATTTGAACAATAACAAAAGGATTTGTAAAGATAATGAAACTAGACAATAATAACGTCATTTGTAATGTAATTGAATATATAAGATGTGTTATACAGTGCGTCCCAGAAAAAACGAAACCGAGAAGTATCGATGTTCTATCATAACTTAATCACAACTATAATTAATGAATGATACATGTTTGGAAAGCTTAGAGTCTCCTCTTTCATGTGATGCTACTCAGATAATGCATATTTCACGCATGAGTGATTAAAATCAATTTGAAGGAAGGAAACCAAAAAGACATTTGGCGGGCGGTATCTGAATTTCGAAGAAAAATTCACATTTCTAGAAAGTTGAGTTTCTGCCCTTTCATATGACACCTCAATCAGGAAAAATGAGCGAGGAATGACAAAGTTCTGTTTGTTTAAAGAAGTGCTTGCATTTCCATAATTTTATTAAACGAATTCATTTTCACTGGCTGCCTGCCGTATCAATAAACGAAATTAACAAAAGACTTAACTCCGTTTCGTTGACAATCAGCCGTAGACGAGAGTCTTCATGCATGGCTGATTGTCAACGAAACGGAGTTAAGTCTTTTGTCAAATCTGCTTTTTGCTACGGCAGGCATCCAGTGAAAACGAATTCGTTTGTTAAAATTATGAAAATGTAAGGGCTACTTTAAACAAACAGAACTTTGTTATTCCTGGCTCATTTTTCTTGATTGAGGTATCATATGAAAGAGCAGAAAATGAACTTTCTAGAAATATGAATTTCTTTGAAATTCAGATACCGCCCGCCAAATGTCTTTTTGGTTTCTTTCCTTCAAATTGCTTTAAATCACTCGTGCGTAAAATATGCATCACGTGACTAGCATCAACTGAAAGAGGAGACTTTAAGCTTTCCAAATATGTATCATTCATTAATTATGGTTGTGATTAAGTTATGATAAAACATCGATACTTCTCGGTTTCGTTTTTTCTGGGACGCACTGTATATGTAAGAGGAAAGTTTTTAAAACTTTGTGCAAAGTGAAACTAGACGTTAATAAAGTTATTTGGAATATTATTGAATATATAAGATGTGTTATTATCTGTAAGAGGAAAGTTTTTAAAACTTTGTGCAAAGGAAAACTAGACGTTAATAAAGTTATTTGTAACATCATTGAATATATAAGATGTGTTATATCTGTATGTGGAGAAATCTGAAAAAACTGTGTACAGGTGAAGAAAGAAAAAGAAGTGCTATGATTACTTTTTGTTTGTTAATTATCTGTAACAAAATGTCTTTATACCTTGTGACTATGTTATTTCAATAACAATTCAATCATGAAACAAACAAAAATAATCATACTAACGTAATTAATTATAATGCTTTATAGTACATGTAGGCAATAGTAGATTACTGAGCGTAATGGATTTCCTTTTTTTTTACCAATTTCTTTGTAGTTGTATTGGCCTTAATCGATACTACCTATAATGAAATTGAATCTTTAATAAAATGTTGTTCAGGAATGTAGAAACCTATTTGGTATCTGTTAATTTATTTTTATTTCACTACTCAGCTTATACATGTAGTGCTGGATGTTTTAGCTTGAGTTCTATAGTAATAATAGAAAATAGATTCTCACAAAATCCAAAAAAATGTACACTGAATGTTCAAAATTACAAATAAGTGACATGTGACAAACGTTTTTGGTACAAAATGTAAAGGGTCTGAGTAATGAGCATAGAAGAATAAGTAATTATGGTAGCGGCCCTACACCATATGTCGGGTCACTATGTGCTAATGAGAGTTGTGGTTTTTACTGAAGATGATTTCCAGCAAGTTTTTTTGGGGTATGTTTTTATTTCACTTGCTCAAACAATCGATCTACTGTAGAATAAGCAATCCAGAATGAATAATAGCCATGTTCTCTCGACATATAATTCCCATTCCCGAGCTCAAGATTAGCTTTAACAGTGTCTGTATTCCTGTTTCATAGTTTTGGTTTTCTGCTGCAATCTACTGCTCAGTTACTCTGTGCTTTGACATCTACGCAATTCATTTTTGTAAAATTATAGATTTAAAACAATAACATAAGGAGACAGTAGTATTCACAATGTGAAGAGGATAACAATTTTCATTCATTCATCTATTTAGAAAGTCCTTTCCTATTAATCAAACCTGCTTTAGTGACCACCTGTCTACAAAGACCAACAAAATGTGTGTTTCCCTTCAAAATGGTTTCTCATTGAAACATGAACAAAAGTAACCTGTCTACATGTACCAAAGGAACCTGTACATAAAGAACACTTTTCTTGTCTCCCTTGGGTGGTCTTTATAGACAGGTTTCACTGTACATGTAATTTCATACTTTGGTATCCCACCGCTGCCACCATGAAATATGTATTTCACCTAAGTTTGTTTTGTTCTGTTGTTATGCTTCTGCAGGTGTGTTCTGATGTAGACGAATGTGCTGTAGACAACGGAGGCTGTGATCGTGACGTGGCATGCATTAATACGGTGGTATGATACCCATAATCCTATATTTCGATACTTTGCCTTTGTTACTATCTGTTCATACATGTAATTTCTTACTAGTGGAAGCATGAATCCGTTATATTATAAGTAGAGGTGTCTTGGTCGAGTGGATATGTCAGCGGACTGGAACACAAGGTTCGAGGTTCGTGTCCCGCCGCGACACTAGTGTCCTTTGGCAAGACATTAATCTACATTTGCCACACTTTTATTTTTTTATTTTTTTATTTGTTTATTTATTCCGTTTTATTTAAACAGGGTAGCCCCGTCAGTAATCACAGTACTGTTTTCCAGGGGGCCCTGTACACAAATGCAACATATATGAAGAAACAAACTACTTGAACAATATAAACATCCTGTAAAACATCAATACATAGTAACATATAACAGAAAATGAGTAAAGAATAAGAGTGAATAATGAAACAGAGCCGTAGTAAGAGTCACATCACTCAAACCAGGTGATGTAAATTGGTACTTAGTAGGAATTAATTCCTTGAAAATCTAGAGCGCCATAATATCAGCCATGCTAAAGCCGGGGTATATATTGTGGAATGCCAGGAGTGTCAAGTATGACAGACATGAGCGCTTTACAAAAGCCCGCTGTTATTATTATCCTTATTATTCTAGTGAAAGTGTCGTGGTATAGAAGTTCCTTGACTAGTGTTTACTATATTTTTTTTCTCCCCTCATGAATATATTTTAAGGGGAGTTATTATTGTGGTACGTGTCCAAATGGGTACCTTTATAATACTGTTGATGATAGGATTCAAATTTCCTATTCTTCTTCTTCAAATCTTGCCTTCTCTTCTCTTGTCTTGTTTTGTCTTCTATCCTCTCCTCTTCTTCTCTTTTCTTCAACTCTTCTCTTCTCTTCTGTTTCCTTATATTCTATTCTCTCCTCTTCCCTTCTCTTCTATCCTGTCCTCTCACCTCTTACCTCTTTTCTTCTTCACCTCTTCTTTTCTCTTCTCATCTCACTCTCATTTTTTTTGCTCATGAATTATTTTTCCAGGTGAGTTATTCTTGGGGTACGTCTCCACCTGGATATCGTGTTAATATTGTTGTTGGTAGGATTCAAATTTCCTATTCTTCTTCTTCAACTCTTGTCTTGTCTTTTCTTCTCTTCTCCTATCTTCTCTCCTCCTCTCTTCTCTTCTCACTCTCATTTTTTTCCTCCTGAATATATTTCCAGGGGAGTTATTCTTGCGGTACATGTCCACCTGGCTATCTTGGAAACAATGTTGCTGGCTGTACACCACCTAGAGACTATTGTGCTTTGAGTTTGGATAATTGCCATGACAACGCAACCTGCACGTCAACAGGAGCGGATACATTTACCTGTGAGGTAAGAAATTATATTTAAAAAAAAAACATTATTTTAGACAATTAAGGGAAATACAAACAAAATGAAAACAAAAAGTATAAAATAATGCAATGAACAAGAATTAAACTGAACTCTCGTGCAAACATGTACTACGTCACTATCAAGTCAGCTCATTCATAATCTTACTCTAGATTTTGTGCATGTATATCTGTCATGCATATTGTATTTTTATCATTTCTACTCTCGTTGTTCTTTAGTCTTTTGTTGCTTGCAAATATTCAGTGTAAAATGTTTATATTATCTTTATATGGACGAATACAAACATGGAATTGAATTCAAATTTCTCCCAGTGCATCGATGGGTATGCTGGTAACGGCGAGTTCTGTGGAGTGGATATCGACATGGACGGCCGGCCTGTGGTGTCGCTTGAATGCAGTGATGGTTCAAGCAACGAATGCAAGGCAGACAATTGTGAGTTTGTACCGAACAGCGGGCAAGAGGATGCCGACGGTGATCAGATCGGAGATGACTGTGATAGGGATGATGATAATGATCACATCTATGATCAACAGGTGAATTCATTTGCATTAATTTAAAGCCCCTCTGTACTAGTTTGGCTAGGAGGGATTAGACCTCCCACCATGGTCACCGACATATGGTTATCTCATCAAATCAGCTCACAATTAACATAAGAAAAAGGGGATCATGGAAGACCAATGGTCGCCGATAAGGCATTGTTTGCTATATAGAGGGCACAAGTAGCTATAAATAGTGCAGTGGGGCTTTAATCAGTTTAATCATAATATAACACTTCACCTGATGCAGAAGCTTCGGAGTTGAGAACCACAATTTGTAATGTGTATAATTACCAATTTATTATCTCTTTGTCCCTTTGTGGTATTTTTTTTTTTGTGTGTGTCAGTTTTTGCATTTTGTGTAAGATCATTTACCACTTTGTAATTTCCTTCAATGTATTTTCCATTTACTTGTCTTATCCATATTTATAAGAAATATTTCATTGTATTTTTTAAGTTTGCAGGTTTTTATAGTAGGGGTGAATGAATTCATTTCAATTCAATTTTATTTTCCTTAATAGCCCAATTCTTTAATCATTCTTAAAAGTGGGGGTATCATAAATAACTGTCAGTATGTGAGCAATTAAATCAGAATCAACCTTACACAAATGGTGATGGCTTTATTAATATTACAAAGATAATAGTCATTGCAAATACTTTTGTTTTCTTCTCAAGATCATTTTTGCTACCAGGTATGTAAAATGGATGGCTAGATAATACTCTAGTATTACGATGATAGTCACAACTATTTTGTAATGGTAATAGTCATTAATATTATGTTATGATAACATTCATTATTATCATTTACTATTACAGGATAACTGTCAGTATGTATCCAATCAGAATCAAGTTGACGAAGATGGAGACGGCTATGGTGATGCGTGTGATGTCTGTCGTAATTTGACCTTTGACCGGGACCAGGTCGATACCGATGGTGACGGATTGGGCGACGAGTGCGATGATGATGACGATGGAGATGGTAAAAGATCGTTTTTATCCTGACTCACTGTTTTATAACTTGAAAGTGAGAGTTCTATAGATTATTTTCCATGCCGTGGGTTTGATATACATAATTCTATCTTACTGTAGGCTACATGTACCCCCCCCCCCTCTCTCTCTCTCTCTCTCTGCCTCTCATTCTCTTTCTATCCCCTTATATCACCCGGTGGTGTTCACAAAGAATAAGATCACCTTTAAGTTGGACTATGGCAGGCCTTTCGTGCCACTGTTTCCTCTGAACATTTATCGGCATTGGTATCTCAAGGGACGTACAAATCATGGTCACAAATCTACAGAATTTTCATTTTGGGGTAATGCATTATTGAAGGAAAAAATATTATCTAAAGATCATAATGGGGAGAGCAACCAGTGGCATGAATAGCCTGCCATAGTTAAGTCCAATCTACTAAAATCATGGCATTTGATTGGCTGAGAGATAATTTGCCATAGAAATTTAGCTCTTTTTTTCATTGATAACAAGTTATATGAAACAGGGCCCAGACTGATTCTGATGATGATGGGGTAGGGGGTGACTGACAATTGACCTGACCTGACCTGACCTGACCTGACCTGTAACCAGTGACCTAGTTTCAAACCCTTCTTTGACCTTCAACCCCCATTTTTTTCTTTTTTTCATAGGATTTTTAGACGGTTTAGATAACTGCCCTCTGTACAACAGCACTGATCAGGCTGATTCCGACAGTGATGGAGTTGGGGACGTCTGTGACAACTGTCCAGATAACTCAAATCCGACGCAGACCGACACAGATCAAAATGGCTTTGGAGATTCTTGTGATGATTATGATGGTATCAATATAGATCGGTAAGAATGATTGTATCAGCTTCACAAAGACTTAGGACGACTTTAAGTCGGATTTAACTATGGCAGGTCATTTATGCCACTGGTTGCTGTCACCCTTATGGTCTTTTTTCTTCAATAATGAATTATCAACCAATGTAAATTATGTTCATTTGGGACCATGATTTGTATGTCTCTTGAGAGACCAGTGCCAGTAAATGGTGAGAGCAATCAGTGGCATGCATTGCCTGCCATCGATGAGTCCAACTTAAAGTTGTTCTTAGTCGTAGTGAATCACACCCCCCCCCCCCTGTTTGTTACAAGTTGACTGTCTCATTTGTTCAACAAATAAAATCTGAAGTGAATAATAAGAAAATAATGATAATTATGAGGTTAAATTATTGATATTCTTTTCTAGTGCATTTATATTGCATACATAACAAATCATTCTAAAACCAAGGTACAGTGCATATGCTTGTTTGATTATAAGTTTGAACGGGAATGAACACCATAACCATTTTAAGTCAGTTGAAATCAATGTGTCCTTGTCTTTATTGGCCATATCAACAGGAATTTACCCCGATCACCAAACGATTCATGTATGTTTGCCGCCTTTAAAGCAAAATGTATGTGCTAGTGTAACGATTCCTTATTTGCTCTCCTTATCCCGTTTGTTTCAGTGATGGTGATGGTATTATTGATATTGCAGATAACTGCTTAGCTATACCCAATGCAGACCAAACAGATACAGATAGCGACGGCGTAGGTGAGTTGTTTTGAGTACATGTTGCGTGTTATTACAAATTGAGCTCGTTTACTTGAGAAGAGGGGATTAGAGAGAGAGAGGGGGTGAGAGAAAGGGAGAGGAGGTGAGAGAAAGGGAGAGGAGGTTAGAGAGGGAGAGAGAGAGAGGGTGGGATAGATAGAGGGAGAGAGATATTGAGAGAAAACCAGGGAGAGAAGTAGAAAGAGAGAGAGAACTTTCGGAGAAGTAGGGAGAGAGAGCGAGAGAGAGGGAGGGAGGGGGATGGAGATAGATAAAGAGAGTGTAAGAGAGAGAGAGAGAGAAGGGAGAGTTATGTGACATTCATAATTACTGCTTTCTGATAAAGAGGTAATTGCAAAGAGTCATGTGACCTAAGAAGAGAAAAGAGACATTGTCTATAAAGAGCAGGAGAGACACCAACTCAGTCCTGAAGTACATGAGTGAGTTAAAACCTGTCTTGCGCCTAACAAGTCACATCCTCTCTAAAAGTTTGATTTTGTTATATCTAAGTTGTTTCACATCTATGGTAGATAGCAAATGATCAGGACCTGTTTCACAAAGCCTTTTCAATGAAAAATTACGAAATTCAGTGACAAATCTGCTGATAACCAATCAGAAGCAAGGATATCACTAGATTATAAAAAAACCTATCATTTGTCACTGATGACAAGTTTTGTGAAATGGGGACCCTGAGCCATTTTTTATAAAACTTGTTATCAATAACAAATCCTACATTTCTAAATTTGCTCTCAGCCAATCAAATGCCACAGTTTTGTTCATCGTTCTGATTTAATTTCTTTATTCGTTTTTTCATGGTATCTTGTTGCTTTTCCTTGAAATGTTCATTGGTCGAATATTTACGAATTGTATTTATTTTGCTTTTGTGCATTCATTTGAATTGTTCATTGTTCTGATATAATTCCTTCATTCGTTTTTTCAGGAGCTTTTTTCAGTTATTGTAACTTGTTAATTATAAACAAGGGGGGTTGGGTGAGTACATGGGTATGTTTATGTGTGAGAAGAGAGAGAGAGAGAGAGAGAGAGAGAGAGAGAGAGAGAGAGAGAGAGAGACGATTTTTGTTTCCGTATCGCATTCAATCGAGGATCCGTAGCGCAAATTTGTATTCAAATGCACGGGGAGAGAGCACCTGGGCCACAGTCGGTGAATGCCGCACCCATGCAATTGTTTACGTCGCGCACAAATCCTCACAAATCCCATGGGACGCCACATAGGCAACTCGCTAGACGCGCCCTCTCCGGGCGCTCGCTGTCATGTCGTGTGAGCGTCATTCGAATCTACAGCGCGAATATCTACCTGGCTTGAGTTGAGATTTTTCTCTTCCAGTGCTGGTTACAACATTTCTTCAGACCGGTAAGACATGTTTTTATCAAACTTAAAGTGATTTTTAAATACTTTTTTGTTATATCTATTCATTTTGCAACAGTCGTTGTAACTGTTAGTGTAGCATTTAAGTGTTTGAAAAGCCGAGCTCCCAGTTCTACTGCGCCAGCGAGCCAAGTCCCACACTTGCATTTCTGTGTTGTATTTCCGCTTTCGGTTGTTTCTAGATCCTAAATTGGGTTTGATTCATGATACTTAGCTTATTTTGCAATCAAACACACCTAATTCATAATGATTACAAAAATCAAGATGCAGCCATGCCAATCAGTAGACTCTAGATCTAGATCTAGAGTCAATTCATTATCAAAAGTCGGCGCTAGTCAGTGTAGCCTAGCCCTAGGTCTAGACCGAATTTTTCGTCTCTTTCGTTCGTTAGCCTCTTATTGGGGTAGGGTCGGCGGCTCTCTCTTTAGAGACCGAAACAGACCATCCCGCGAAATGTGTAGGGTTATGTGGGCAAATCAGCCCACCAAACTTGCAAAACTTATCCCCGAATTACTCCTTTCACAGGATGCATATCCGATGCATTTATAGCCCTAAATTAGGTTTATACTTAACTAGATCTAGATCTACTTCGGTTCCACTTACCAACTTGGTTGAAATATTCCGTTTAATGGTCCATTTTTAGGAAATTATGGGTCGAAATCGAAATCGAAATCCATGATAAAAATCTTGCAGCGGTGGTTTAAACTCTCACTGCGCATAAGGGGGCCGTTTCTCGAAACCAACTCCATGACAGTCATATCTTTGTCGGCGACCTACGGAGATGTCATGAAGTGGATAAACCGTTTCACAAAGCCATGACAGACATGATATCGATATATCGCGATACTAGCAGCTCAAGAACATAGTCTTTGTCACGATCCATTTGATTTATCAAGAATAACCCAAAACAAGTTTTGGGGCTAAAATTGTTCAAAAAGAAATATATAGATCTACATATAAATTCTCCTAAAATAAATAATAAATAGTGTCATTATCAAATGTAGATCATCAAACGATTTGCATATTTATGTAAAGATTCTTAAATTGAAGAAAAACCGGTGAGTGTTTTTTTTTCGACAGTCAAATGAAAAGTTAGTTGAAGGATACCGTAATGTGATAGTTTATCAATACGTACTTTTTTGTTTATTGTGACGAGGAATTTTAGGAAAAATACCCTTTCTCTGCCAGTTTTTATTCTAGAGTCTCACAATACTCGTCATATAATTGATTTAATATTGAAAATATAATTTGAAAGAAGTAATTAGAGAGGGAATAATAATGCACATAGGCCCCAAAGGTATGATGGTATCCTAAGAAAGACTATGGATTGAATATGGACAACGGTGTGTAACATTCTTATCTCTTTTATTTATATGTTATAGTTTAATGATTTGTGATTTAATGTTTATATTCAGCTTTTTAAAATTTCTGTATAATTTGTATTATCACTTCTTTACATTTGCATTTCGCATCCCAGAGAATTACGTACCGAACTCGTCTATATTTTTCTCAAAATGAGAGTGAAACTAATCGTACATTTCGCGGCCCACGGAATGGCAATAAACTGACTTGTGATGGCGCTTTACAGCAATTAAAAAGATATGACGGGTTCGGAGCAGTGACAACTCATTGTCGCGGAAGTTGTCGCTCATCTTGGCAAAGACGGCTTCGTGAAACACTTAGCTGACAAGTTGCGTGACAGTGGCGAGATGTCGTTGATCTTGTAGTTATGACGGTTTCGAGAAACGGCCCCCGGGTCATCTAAATCGGGGTCCAGACAACTCGCCACAAAGACAACCTAGACCGAATTTTTCGTCTCTTTCGTTCGTTAGCCTCTTATTGGGGTAGGGTCGGCGGCTCTCTCTTTAGAGACCGAAACAGACCATCCCGCAAAATGTGTAGGGTTATGTGGGCAAATCAGCCCACCAAACTTGCAAAACTTATCCCCGAATTACTCCTTTCACAGGATGCATATCCGATGCATTTATAGCCCTAAATTAGGTTTATACTTAACTAGATCTACTTCGGTTCCACTTACCAACTTGGTTGAAATATTCCGTTTAATGGTCCATTTTTAGGAAATTATGGGTCGAAATCGAAATCCATGATAAAAATCTTGCAGCGGTGGTTTAAACTCTCACTGCGCATAAGGTCATCTAAATCGGGGTCCAGACAACTCGCCACAAAGACAACCCGCCCCAAGACAACCCGCCACAATACCCTGGACATCCCGCCACAATACCCTGGACAACCCGCCACAATACCCTGGACAACTCGCCACAGCCTTTTCGGACAACTCGCCACACTTTTTCCCATCATCATTTCTAGATCTAAAATGAAATGAAATTGTCATTTTTCATGATTTTCGTGCTTTTATAAACACAGTCATTACAAAGAATAAAGAATAAAGTTGATTTCCCTAATTGTAACAATTATATTGAAATGAAATTGTCATTTTTCACTAAACATTTTCGCGCTTTTATAAACACAGTCATTACAAACAATAAAGTTGATTTCCCTTGTAACAATAATACACTTTTGATCTAGAGGTCTATAACAGCTGCATTTTTCTGTCCCAGAATTTTTTTAATGGTAGGATACTGGAAGCACTGGCGTACTGATGGGGGAGGGGGCAGTTGACCCGCGAAATAAAATTGAAATGTGGTTTATTTCTAGATTTTCTGGGTTAGTTTCGCATTTTTGCCCACAGTTAGAGGCGGCATTCTTGGTTGGGGGGGGGGGGGCACTGTGCCTCCACTTTTTCAGGTTCCCCTAAAGTGCCCCTTATCATTTTGTACATGTCCTTTTCCCTTCTGATAAGTGCCTACTTTTCTTTCTCAGATGTTTTAATTATAATGTTACTCATAATTACATAAAAGAACTTGTTACTTTTACTTATACTTTTAGCTCGAAAATCGATATTCAGTCCATCACACCAAATTGCGAAGTACGTTGCTTAAACAATATGTTGTTCCACGTAAAGAAATAAACAAATATTGATGTCATTCGTGGTAATGTATTCACAATCTTGACGAAGGCGTAGGCCTTTATACAAATATCTAAAAATGGTTTTTATTATTGTTGATGTGTCCCTTTGTAGGTGCCCCTTTTTCAGAAATCCAGCCATTCTTACGATCATAGGAGCCAGAAGTGGGGGCAGGGGACTCGCCCTCCTCCCAACGAAAAAGTGTGTGTATGTGTGGGGGGAGGGGGTGGGGGTCAAAACGAATTTCCACTCCCCCACCCCCCAAAAAAAAAAAAAAAAAAAAAAAAAAAAAAAATCAGCAATAAAGCAGTATAATTGATTATTATTTAGTAACCAAAAATAACATACAAAAATAATAAAACCTAAATTGAATCAAATTAAAATGATATTCCATTCAAAGAAAAGGAAAGTGAACTGGAATTAAAATTTAAACATTCCGCATGCCCCTATATTCATCAATGGAGGATTTTATAATAGCGATACGCGCATATGTATCCTGGAATTTATTGTGAGAGGATGGGAAAGCGTGTGTGTATTTTTTTAAAAATAATTATACCTTTTTATGCGTTTGTTGGAAAAATTACAATCAGGCAACCAACAAAATATGCTTATTTTGAAGCCTTTATGTCAGGGCCTGCACTTTTTGAAAAAGTATGTTAAAGAGAAAGAGGAAGAAAGAACGAGTGGCCTGCTAGTTTTACAAATGATATATCAAAATATGCTCATCTTGGCGTAATTAAATGCCTAAATCCCCTGAGCTTACAGGGGCTCCGTCCTCTGGACCCCACTAAGGGCCCTAACGTGGGCCCATGGATGCTCATCGGACCGTAAGTATACATACCTAAAACCCAACCCAATCCCAAAGTGCTTCCGGCGCGCCAAACTGGTTGCGATGTCAGGAATGCTCGTCCCGCGGCCTCTTTGGTAATCCTGGCAGTGACAACAATTATATTCCCCACTGAAATATAGTACTACTCTACTATACTGCTACTATACTAATACTACTACTACTTCACTACTAACTTCTACTACTACTACTACTAATAATAATAATGATGATGATGATTACAATTTAACGACGACGGTGATGATGATGACGACAACAATAATAATAAAAAGTACTAATAAAAACTGCAAGAATCCAGACATTGTCTTCAGGGACAACAACAAAGTAAATGTCATCGAGGTCATCGTTCCCCATGACATCAACATCGCCGTCAAAGAAAGAGACGTCTCAAGTATGAAGACCTCAGGATAGAGATCGAGAGGATATGGAACGTTCCATTCAATTCAATTCATTTGATATCATTCTCCATTAAAAAAACATTAAAACATACAAACATGGTATATCTAGCGTTAAGCAATTAAGAAAACTCGTAAAATTCATAACAGTTATAATACAATTCTTTTTGTTGGATCATAATGCTGAAAGGCGTGGTCGTATTTTTGTTACTAAAAGTATAGGCCTACTCGTAGTGGTAGACAAACCAAACCACGTGATATTTTAGACTTATAACTTTAAACTGTATGTAGGGTATACTTAGTCTTTAGCTCATGTTTATTGTGTTTTAGAAATATAAAAATGTATATATCATGTCTATGTATTTTATTATCATATCTTACCTTGTTTTATATATTTTTCTGTATTGTGTTGTAAATATGTGGTGCTATCATACCCATGAATGGGGTCCATAGAGTCAAATGAAATTTTATCTTATCAGATAAAAGATTGATTACAAGAAAAATGTCGGGTTAACAAAAAGGGCAATTAGCCTTATTAGCGTCAATCCCTTAGCAAGTATATACGGTATTGTTGAGAAAAGAAAAAAAAAAGGGAAAGGGAAAGCAAAGGGAACCTGAACACCAAGAAGAAGAAAAAAAAAGGAAGGAGAAGTGCATTAACTTAAACGTAATGTCATTTATTTTGGCTGGAATACAATGATAGAATATGGGATTTATACAATCGTTTAAAAATACTAATTTAATTAGAGTTTTTCATATTAAACGGGATATTTTTCCATGAAACTGGCCCTTTAAAACATTAATTTGTACAGAATTTTAGGAAAATGAAAATTACACTCTTATTTCCACGGAGTCAAATTTCACTCTAAATGGCGTCAGCTGGGAGTCAACTCTATTCCTAGTTAAAGTGACACGGATTCCGAATCAATTTGACTCGGATTGTGTGGCATCAGCTGAGAATTGACTCAATTCAGAGTCAAGATGACTCCTTTTCCGTGTCAGTTTAACTAGGAATAGAGTTGACTCCGTGGAAATAAGAGTGTACCAACATTACGAGTTTCATGAGAATGTATTTCATAATTAAATTTCAATTTACATGACATGGACCTTTGCAATAAACCCTTGCCACATAAACAGAAATATAGCAATATTAAATTATTTATATCATAAACATTTAGATGCTTTAATAGTTGAAAAAGTGGGAGTGTTTTGGCATTGATCTGAACAAAGCGGATTTGTGGGTTCGTCCAAAATAGATTCTTGTTGCAAGCGCAAGGAAAATCATCTTTATTCTTTAGAACAGCTCTCAAAATACTCACAATTTCCATGTTTCCTGTCATAAATGTGTTTATAAAAGCACGAAAATCATGAAAAATGACAATTTCATTTCATTTTAGATCTAGGAATCATGATGGGAAAAAGTGTGGCGAGTTGTCCGAAAAGGCTGTGGCGAGTTGTCCAGGGTATTGTGGCGGGTTGTCCAGGGTATTGTGGCGGGATGTCCAGGGTATTGTGGCGGGTTGTCTTGGGGCGGGTTGTCTTTGTGGCGAGTTGTCTGGGATTCTCTAAATCTCATCCATTCTAGTCTACGCCGAAGGCAAAATGATTATAACGGAAAAACTGTGCACGAGCTACGAGTTCGTAATGACATGCACAGTTTTTCCGTTAAAATTGTTTCCATGCAAACACCTGAAAAACAACCAAAATATTTGAAAAATGCCTCAAAATGACCCCTAATAATGTGTATGGGTTTCAAGGCTTGAGCGGCACACCCCGTCCAAACCAAATCTGAGTATTCCCCAGGGAAATAATGACCCATACCAGATGGTTATTTCTGTCTATTAAGTCTTGACTATACTTATATATTATAGTTATAGACCCTACTACCGGTAGTTTATTATCTATATCTTTTTTAGTATTAGTATTAATAGCATTAGTCTAGGCTAGTTTTATACAAACATAAATAACAATTTAAGTCATATCCCCAAAACTCATCTGTGGAATATTTCGCAATTGTTTTAATGATTTGGTCATTCTTAAGATTCTGCCCAACTCAAGTCGAATTTCCAGAACATCCTAAAAAATACTCCAAAAATAAAATGAACACAAAGATACTAAAACGATCAAATATATATCTTCTTGAAAGACTTGATGCAGAATAATTAGTCCAAGGTCGATATTGAAGCTCATTTGATTGAATTTTTGGCGTTTCCTCATGACATTGCAATCCTTTTTCTAACCGTGTGTAAGTATGGCAGCCGAGAAGAGATATCGCAATATAGATTGATAGTAATGACCGATTGCAGTCACCTGTACCTCTCTGCTAAACTTTAAAGGTAAAGACCAGTATTGGAAACGCCCCCCTCTCAAGAAATGAAACGGAAGCTCTTATTACCAATCATGTGAAAGAATATATGTTTTGACTAATACGTGATACAAATTTTGCTGGGAAACCGCCTACTAATTGATATATTTGGTACGCACGTGTCGCGTTGTCCCATATTCATCTTTCTGTGTACAGTGCTTGTAATTTTACCAAGACTGGGCCAAATTTCTTATAATTTTGATGATTCCAGAACCTTGCAGTACACACCATGATCAACCTTTTCTGATCGATTCCACCACGTTTCTTTCACAATGCAATCGCATGACCAGAACTGATCTTTATCTTCAAGAGAGAGGTACTCAGGATCCAGCTCCGTTAAGCTACAGATGTCTTTTTAGCTGCACATAGTTCATTGTAGACCTTTTATTGAGACACTGTTCACAGCACCTACATCAGTACAAGAATATACTCGACGGCGGCCTCTAGTTAGTACTATTTTTCAATGAATCTGGCAAATAATTCACCATTTTTTTTTTTTTAATTGTGTGTGTTATTGACAGTATAAATGACTATTCAATTCCTGTATGATTTGCTTCTTAAAGGTACTATGTCCCTTTTGCAGCCAACCTCAAATGCTGTAGAACTTTGCAGGAATTATGAATATGTCATGTATGTCCTATCTGTGAAATTTAAACGTTAGCATTGTCCTCATATTCAAATTATGCAAGGAAAACCGTTTACTTGCTAGACTTCACTGTCAGACACTATTGAGTGACTGACTGGCTTTTTTTCTTCTTTGGTAATAACATACATGAAAAGAGTTGTAAAGGGTAACATGAGCATTTGTCTACACCAATAACCCACTTCTTGTGATGGCCAAGATTAAACTGATTGAATCTTTGCGCAGCATAAAACGTATGACTATTCGGTACAATTGTCTGAAAATCAAGACTGTTACTTTTGGGCTCTATAGCCCTAAAGTCGATTTGACAACTAATAGTCGTTATTTTCCCACTTGAAGACATTTTCAAGCCCCACCTTTTTTAGGGAAGTTCTAAATTAGTATTATCTTTCAAATGCAGTTGGAATTTAACTTTTTCATTTTTTGGGCCTGCAAATGGGACATAGTACCTTTAAGTGGTTTCTAGTTAGATTCTCAATTTCTTTAATTATATTCTAATTCTTTGACAGGGGGAGCAAGCTAATTGTTGAGCTAGTCATTGGAGGAGGTGAGTGTCAAGTATGTATGTAGAGCATGATTGTATACATGAGTTGTTGTCACATGGAAAGTGTGTATTGCAGGGTTATATTTGGTCCTTTGACCATTTCTAGGTGTACAAGAAGGGAATTTCAGGCATGGTCCTGATTCTGAAATTATCATTAGTCCACCTGTCTTAGTGCATATTCAATGAGATTTATTGCGTATTAAAAAATTGATGGGGGAAAAACATAAGAAAATTATAAAGATTATCATACATGCAAGGAATATTAGAAAGAAAACAATAATGAAAGGAGTACAGTCAAACATCAACTTATGGAATAATAACAAGAGAAGACGAAAGAATGATAAAAACAAAGACTAACTTAGCAAAGCTCAGATTCAAATACATGTATCGTGGAATATGCCAGTTTTTCTTTGATAAGCGCTTGTCCATCTGTCCTGGCCCAACTTAACTCATTCCAATGGAAGGTTCTCAGAACCATTGGAGTGAACAAAGTCACTGCCTTCACTAGTCTTAAACATAGACCTGAAGTTTTCTACAAAATACAAACTACCGGTATCCTGAAGACCTTCAAGCATTGCTCATAATGATGTTTACCATACGTAGAAATACCCAAGCTAGAATAGCTACACTTGACCAAAGTTTCTTTCACTCTGCATTATGATTATGAAACAACCTTCCTAACTGTTGAAGATCAAGATTGACGGTGTCTAGAGCTTAATAATTTCAGAGTTTTTAAACTTCCATTACCTTTTAGGGTGGGATGGACAAATGTATCATATATCTGGCAGGGGCAGTATTTGGCTAGCGTAAATACACATGTATAGGTGAATCAACTGGTTTATTACAGCACTTTTGATTTGAGCTGGCTGGAGTGCTTCCTTAAACTGTCAGATAACAGTCGGGGAGAATGACCTGGTGATGTTTATTTCTTAATTTGTTATTTATTTTTATTCTAGGATGGTCAAGCTTACTATTATATCTAGTTGGCTTTTGTGTCATGCAATGTTGCCTTTCTCTGTACACTTCCATACTGTCACCTTGTATGTTCCACAAATTGCTTTATGGTACATGTGTTAGATATCGTCGCTGTTTTCACGAAGTGACGGTAGTGACAAAAAATTGCATTCACTTTGCGTTACGATTTTCCTCACTACCGTCACTTCGTGAAAACAAGGACGATATGTATAGTTACTCTTTATTTGAATAGATTAGTGATTCATAAATCATAACATCTGAGCAGCAGCTAACCAATTTGATTCACATATGTTGGGGCTCTCCTTACTGGGACTGCTGGTGTGACAAGCTTTTAACAATTATCTGTTGATACCTGAACCTGAAAAACTTTGGAAATACTAGAAGAATAGATTAACTCATGTTTAAAAGCAAAGGAAAACACGAAAAGATAGATAAAGGTTAAAGACGGTTGAAAACAAAGGATTACATAAGTAAAGATAGACATTCAGAATTACCAGAGAAAAGGTAAAAGGAGAGGCAAAAAGAGGTGCTGAAAAGGTCACAAAAGATAGAAAAAGGATAAAATCTCATGAGCTTTATATTTGCATCAATGATACTGATGGTCTAGCTTTGAGCTATACTTATGCGCCAACAAATATGTTACTATTATTATTATTATTATAATTGTTATTACACATGTAATCATGTATTATAAATCTCATAATAATATCAATGATAATTCACTTGGAACAGGGGTGGTCCCTACATGGCTAGGGTCAAAGGTCAGTTAGGAGCAATTGGATCAATTGTTGCATTTTGGTGAAAGTTAATATATATAAGTGCTGCTCATTTCCCTGATTTTCAATATTTGTGATTAAATTGCATTAGATAGTTGTTGATCTGTCTTTAAAAAAACACAATTTATTCCCAACATTTATTGAAGATTGATATTATGCCTCCACATGTGATTGTAAAGGATCCTAACCCAAGCATATTCGTGCATTTACAAACTGCTAACAAAATTGAAGGCTCAATAAAAACAAAAAAATGGCCAGGATTTGTGGCATCACATACATGTATGGGACCACTCTCAATTGGTTTCAAATTTTCATTTTTTCTTCAAAAGTGGAATTCTTTCAGTCCATCTCCAAGAGCATTTTATGGTCCAAATAACCCTGCATGCCTACCTGACGAGTAAAGCTCACATGATCTTCCAAAAGACATAATTGTAAGAGCTGTCCAAAAATGACTACAGTAATTAAATCCAACTTAATTATACATGTATATGGAGTTGCCAATTATAGGTCCCCATAGAGATAGTGATTCAAAAAAATTCACTGATAATTTTTAACATTGATTGATTGCAATTTGTTGACTGGGTCTAGTTTTTCTTCAAGTTCTCTTTCCATTGTCAGAATAAAAATGTTAATTTCATGCTTGCAGAAAGATCACCCGTTGCCTCTGAAGAGAAAGTACAAGATGGTTCAACCGTCGCGCAAACAAGGCTGTCCAGCTGCAAACGACATAAAGGAAGTTATAAGATTTCCTGACTTCAAGGTAATTTTCATTGTATCAAAAGATTTATGTTGATTGTAATCCTGATTTTACTTTCAGGCATCCCTATGATACATCTTACATGTACATGGCTTGGTGCTCTATCAGTCACTCGTTACTAGTATCGGGAGGTATTTTTTACCAGGTTAATACTTTGTGAGCACTTTCTTCATGAAACAAAATGCCAATGTCTATTCATTTGATGCAAATGAATAAAACCAATACACATTTTATGGCATTTCAAGCAATAAATGAAAATGTTGGGAACATTCGGCTGTATTGAACAAATATATGATGGAAAAGCAGAGAGATCCTTCATTCATTGAAAAAAGCTATTTAAATTACAGTAGTTCACATGGAAATTGTCACACATTGATTTCAAATATCATGTTTCACGTGTAAAGGGGACACCAAAAATGTTGGTATACCCTTCACACACCAAACAAAGTCTCTGTGGAGCGATTTTGTAATCATGTATTTCTGTCAAAGAGAACTTTAAATTTGGATTGAATTAAACTTCCAATTTACAAATAGAATGAAAATTAGGTTGTATAAATAGCTTCATGTTTAGGTTATGTGGCTTCTTCTTCTTCTTCTATGTGCCATATCCTGAGACGTTGGCAACCATGGAGTGCCACAATTCTCTATCCCATATTCTATGAAGTAATTCATTCTCCCCGAGATCAATTCCACATTCAGAAATCCCACTCCTTAAGCTACTCATCCACAGAATCCTCCTTCTACCCCTACTCCTCCTCCCCTCTATTCTTCCAGTCAGTGCAAGATTTTCCATACCATTCTTCCGTATAACATGGCTCAAGAAGCTCAGCTGTCAACCTCTTATATTATTCAGAAGCTCTTGTTCCTGCCATGGCAACACCTCATCACTAGTAACTCTTTCTGTCCATGAAATTCTTAGCATTCTTCTCAGGAACCAAACTTCACAACTTTCCAGTCGCTTTCTTAGGTCTGATGTCAGGGTCCAAGCTAATTCACACCCATACATTAGAACTGGATACACGTAGCAATTGAGTACCGGTACGCAGAGTCTCGTTTTCATCTTCAGCTTCTTATTCTTTAGGACGTTTTCTAACTTGGAGAAAGTTGATTTTGCAAGTGCAATCCTTCTCTTGATTTCTTGCTCGCCTCTTGCATCATCTGTAATTGTAGTCCCGAGGTAATTAACAGAGGTGGCTTGCTTTATTTGATTGTTGTTGATCTTAAGAGAGCATGGTATACCTCCCTTCTTTGAAATTACCATGCATTCCGTTTTCTTGTACTTTAATGATAATCCTCTCGTCACTTTCTCTAAAGACAACGTCCAAAAGTCGCTGCAGGTCCTTCTCTGATTCTGCGATTAATATAGGATCATCCGCATACCGTATGTTTGTGATATTATGTCCTATCTTCAATCCTCTTTCCTGTTCTAGGTTTCTAAGTATCAACTCACTGTAATAATTGAAGAGATCTGGAGACATGACACATTCTTGCCGAACCCCCCTCTTAATGTTGATGTAGTCACTTGATTCTGTTTCCACCCTGACACATGCTATTTGCTCCCAATACAGATTTTGCAGTAAATTTATATCCTTTGTGTCTAGTCCAATCTTGGTTAAGTCTTCAAATAACTGATCGTGTCTTACTTTATCGAAGGCTTTTGTATAATCCATGAAACACAGGAAGACGTCTTTCTGCATTTCTACAGCCCTTTCTGCTATAGACCGCAGAACAAAAACAGCATTTCTAGTTCCGGCATCCTTGACAAAACCAAACTGCACATTACTGATTTCTGGAGTTAGGTGATTCCTTGCTCTTTGAAGTAGAACTCGCAAGATGATCTTTGTGATATGGCTCATATGAGGCTGAGGATTCTATGTTGCCCACATTCCACTGCTCCAGGTTTCTTGGGAAGTGTAATAAATATCGATTTGCACAGGTCATCTGGAAACTTTCCATCATCATAGATCTTATTGATGACTTCAGTTAGTTTCATGACACCATAGTTCTCCAATGCTTCGACCATCTCCATTATTACTCCATCAGGACCAGCAGCTTTGTTCCTCTTCATCATACTGATTGCAGACCTCACTTCTGAGAGCAGAATCCTAGGTCCTTCAATAGATCCTGCACAGTGTGGAGGTTCTTTTCTTACATCGTCAAAAAGCTCGCCAATGTACTCAGTCAATCTGTTCAGTATCTCTTCCTTTTCAAGCAGTACTGATCAATCCCTTGCCTTGATGCATCCCGACTTGGAGCTCCGAAGTTTCTTTCTTGAAAGGTCATTTACCTTCTTAAAAACCCTGGGATCGTTTGCATTAAAACTTCTCTCTATCTCGGCGCACTGTTTGTTCAGCCATTCCTCTTTAGCTTTTGTGCAGTGGTTGTGAATTTCTCTGTCCAACTCTCTGTATTGACTCACTTCCATCTCTGTCCTTGATCTTCTGCCTTTCACTCATATTTGCTCAAATCTCCTCCGTCATCCATCTCTGTTTACTTTTCTTTTCCTTTTTAGGTAATGTCTCTTCAGCTGTTTCCACTAGAATGTCCCTCATTGATTCCCAAGTGACTTCCTCTCCCTGGTCAGTGAGACTATCAAATCTGTTTTGTAATTTGACAGTATATCGGAGGCGAACATCACGATTCTGTAGCTGTTCAAAATCTACATTCTGGATTGACTTGGCTTTTGTCATCTTCTTTATAGCTTACATTGCAGGGTCCCACCTGTCGCACATGGGAAGGCCTACCGAGCGAGGCACCTCTATTTCTAGAGGTTCCCTTCACGCCGTTTCTCTTTGACTTTGAATTGTGACTTTCCATGGTATAAATTGGGAAGAATAGTGAAGGTGGTTTCCCGTTGCCTTCCTCACCGCAGTGTGGTGACCATCCATGTGAATACCAGTTCTGAGAGACGTTGTTGTCCCTGATAGGATCATCCGCCTGAACTCTCACTGCATCGCTGCTGCCCAATGCAGTCCCTTTTAGTCGCCTTTTACGACACGCAGGGAATACGTGGAGGGAATTCTATATGGCACCCACTCCCAGGCCATTTTGTGGCAGTCCACGAAAAACTGAATACAGAAGTGTATAAAAGCATAATTTAAGTTTTAGAGTTTGCGGACTCCAATAACTCCATAATCATACAGACACACATTTTGCTGCTTCTATTCAAATCACATCATCTGTCATAATACACTTTATCATTCCTCAATCATCAGATTAATTGTACATTTTCAAATTGTTGACATGTTTCATGTGTAAAAAGGGACAACAAATTTCAGCAACCATGTGGTTATGCATATTGTTTTTCTTTTATCAAGTTGCATGCTACATTTTAAAATAACAATGTCAGCCTTTGTACTGTGTCACCCACAGTTGAGAGACCGTTGTTTTGGATTATGTACACATGTGATATCACA
The DNA here is from genome assembly GCA_035222895.1 of Strongylocentrotus droebachiensis. Classification (NCBI taxonomy): domain Eukaryota; kingdom Metazoa; phylum Echinodermata; class Echinoidea; order Camarodonta; family Strongylocentrotidae; genus Strongylocentrotus; species Strongylocentrotus droebachiensis. The sequence continues at coordinate 7,294 of JAVYIG010006017.1, read as the reverse complement.
GTGCAATTATTATGCTGATGTCATCTCTCAAACACCGAGTCAAGTTATACTTTGACATTTGCAATAACGATTCACAAAACGCAGTTCTATTTAGTGTTCATTTATTTGCATGTTGACTAAAGTTCTCCATCTTCATGTTTAATTAACATTATGTTAAGTGCTTAGTGACCTCATCATTGATTGGAGGGGCACCATCAACCAACTTTGGAACAACAATCATTAAAAAACAGTTTTATATTGATATTAACTACATTCATACTATCAACTTTTTCAGTTGATCATAATTCTTGTTCCTGTTTAGACAGAAATTTGTATTTTGCAGCTGATAAAAGCATTTGTTCATTGTTGACTTAAATTGTCCATCTTCATGTTTAATTAACATTATGCTAAGTATTTAGTGACCTCATCATTGACGCATCAACGATCATAAAAAACACCTTGTTATATTGAAATATTACGTTCATATACTAACAACCTTTTCAGTTGATCATAATTCTTGTTCCTGATTAGACAGAAATTTGTATCTCGCAGCTGATGAAAGCATTTGCTTTTCTGTGCTCGGTCACAGAAGGTCCCGGATACAAATAGTCTCATAACCATTCATACAATGCAGGAATCAATAAGAATCTTGAAATAACAATTGTTCACCCTTCAAAACAAAAAGGGTGATGGGCAAATTTAGTTGAAGGTAAATCTCTACTTGTTTTTCAAGTTCCTACTGATTTCTGTATAAAGGGATTGAAACTAGCACAGTGATTTTTTTATAATGTGCAAAAATAAAATGTTGACAGCCCGCAGCAGGGCAAAAAATTGACAATCAAAATTACTAAATTGAAACTAGTTTTAAAAATACTTTTAATAAAGGAACTCAATTTGGATACTCTGTGCTAGTCCTGCGGATTTGTTGCTTAAAGGTGTGTGACCCAATATTTTTCTCATTACCCATCATACAAAATGTTACCCCTGAGAGATGTTTCCTTTTGAAGGTATTGGCAATAAAGTAGTGAATTGACCCCATCCCGGCCGCCCCCCCCCCCTACCACACTGTAAATTTGTGTTCTGTTTTATGGGGATAATTTAAGGAACCTTTTGCTTCTAACATTAGAACCAGTGGAGTAATTTCACTCAAATTTTAGAAGACTATTTTATGATGCTCCTTCATGTAGAATAGAAAGCATCAAGTGGAAAATTGGGTCACACACCTTACAATTATTAACTTTCAAGTGTTTAAAATTCCTTATCCTAATCCAACATTTGGTCTCATACAATAAAATTATGAACAAAGAATTACAGGTTAAAGATAAAGTTGAGTTCTGGTCATGCGATTGCATTGTGAACGAAAAGGTGTGGAATGGATCAGAAAAAGTTGATCATGTAGTATTGGTGTACGTGTACTGCAAGGTTTTGGAGTGATCAAAATCATAATAAATTTGACCCAGTCTTGGTAAAGCACTGTACACAGAAATATGAATATGGGAATACGCGACACGTGCGTGACATAATTATATATCAATTAGTAGGGTATTTAAAGAGTATTTGTTACCTGGGCAATAATATTTGTTTGCCCTTCATGATAATTAATTTAATTTTAATGTTAATATGTTTATTGAATGCACATATTGTAAGTTTCAAATCAAGGATTATGCTATGAACTATTATGATGTTGTTTTGTAATTTCAAAATTTATTCAAGAGTCTACATGGCATGCAGATCAGAGAAAATTGGAGACCTAGCTAGCTGGAACGTCATGGAAGGTTGGCAAGCTCCAGTCTGCCAGGCAAGAAGATGGACATTCCTGTGGGGCATTTGTCATGTTGGTAAGATTAACCCATCAGTTTAATTCTATGGATTGTTTCATGCTGTTTACAGATTAATTAGGAGATGTGGTCTTAAGATGTTCCATTGAGGACATAACCCCCCCCCCCCCCCCCACCCCCCATGGGGGGCTTCAGTGACAGTTCCCATTGGTTGAGATGAGGAAATGCATAAAGGCCTAGATCCACTTTCTAGTTGCCAAATAGGCACTGCTAGCTATTTTGCAATTTAGTACAGTGGAACCTTGTTATAAAGAGCTCTGATATACCGAGGTACCTGATATAAGAAGATTCTTTTGCTGTCCCAAATTCTTATTAATTATGTCACTATTTTTGTATTTTAGATATGAGATGCCTGATATAATATGGTAATTTCAATAGACCCAAAGTTCCCATGTGCTTCATGATTAAAATTTTTTCTTTTCTTTTCTTTTCAAATTTCACCTATTTTTTCTTCTTGTTTTTTTCAATTTATTTTGCTGCAGAATGCTCTTGTTATTATTACAAGAGGGATTGATCCTCGAAACGTTGAGAAATATGCCAGAAACATGGAGTTAATGTCAAACTGACCACCAACGCTGTGCCCCACCTAACCAGCGGAAAACCTGCGACATGGTTCAGTGTCTGGTGGCCCATTCAGAGAAACCACCGACCAGCAGTGCGACGTTTGTGGTCGCTGGCTCCATCTGTACTGTGTCTCAATCAGTGAGGCACCAGGGGATGGTATTGTTGCGCCCACTATGCATAGTCGTTGTGAGTGATGGAAAGCGTATGGTGAGACTGCACAACTTCACTTTAAAGGTACTATGTCCCTTTTGCAGCCAACCTCAAATGCTGTAGAACTTTGCAGGAATTATGAATATGTCATGTATTTCCTATCTGTGAAATTTAAACGTTAGCAGTGTCCTCATATTCAAATTATGCAAGGAAACCCGTTTACTTGCTAGACTTCACTGTCAGACACTATTGAGTGACTGACTGGCTTTTTTTCTTCTTTGGTAATAACATACAAGAAAAGAGTTGTAAAGGGTACATGAGCATTTGTCTACATCAATAACCCACTTCTTGTGATGGCCAAGATTAAACTGATTGAAACTTTGCGCAGCATAAAACGTATGACCATTCGGTACAATTGTCTGAAAATCAAGACTATTACTTTTGGGCTCTATAGCCCTAAAGTCGATTTGACAACTAATAGTCGTTATTTTCCCACTTGAAGACATTTTCAAGCCCCACCTTTTGTAGGGAAGTTCTAAATTAGTATTATCTTTCAAATGCAGTTGGAATTTAACTTTTTCATTTTTTTGGCCTGCAAATGGGACATAGTACCTTTAAGTAAAATTACCATCATGTTCCATGTATTATGTTCCATCGTAACCTTATCTGCACTTATAGGGCTAGGCAGCATCCATTTTTCTCCTTATCTCCTATCACACCTTGTGTGTTATGTTGTATGTGACCTAAACATCTTGTTACTACAGTTTTCATCAAATCTGGCTCTTTGATTAGATTGCAAATTAACATGATAATAGTTTAAATGAGATCCAATGTCACAGATAAAGAATGTCAAAATCTTTTATAGGAATAAGATGACTAATGAATGTTCAACTATCCTGCCTCCAGAGGAAAACCAATGAATGCCATGGGGGAAAAAAGTTTTAAAGTTTCTATCTGTGAGTGTTGAACCCACCTACATGTAGTTATCACTTTGGATTGTGCATTGTTTGTGCGCTTGTAGTAAACATGAAGGTACACTGTATGCACGAAACGTTCAGTGTTCCCCAAACTATGATAAAATATTCATGTACTGTCTGGTGACATGCAAACTTTGTTATGCTGCAAAGAAGAGATGATGAAAACAGCGTAGGTAGATGTATGGGGAGATGTTGATCTTTGCCGTCCAAACGTGTGAAAAGTGGCTTTTCTAACTAGCTTATATACCTAATGTCGCTGAGAGTTCTGAATCCGCCATACTGAGCTTTGACAGCCGACCCTACCCACAATACTAATGTTACTCAGAATTATGGACGTCTGTAATTATGAACAATTTTTTTTAAATGAATGGGTCTTTCCAAAGAAAATGTTACGGTATAATACTGTATAGTTGTGCATGCAGTTATGGTAGTGTCGAGGCACAAAATAAAACTTTTGCCTTTTCTTTCTGCCCCGTGTTGCCAAGTGAGGGAAATTTGACAGGTCAATTGTCTTGGGCAGTGATCTTAAGAATATTTACAAAGAAATATTTTTTATTTGTGTTTCAAGGCAGCATGTGCCTTAATAAATTAAATCAAACAATAGAGAAATGTGATAATTGATAGACAGTATTATAGAGTGACATGTCTCCATATTTGTAAATATATATTGAACTCTATTCGGTACATTAGCCGGACATACAAAAATATGGTGCAGAAGCAGGACCCTTAAATTGAAATTTGATTTATATTTTGCTCATCCCTAGCTTTGATGTTGAGGATTGATGTCCAAAACACTTTGTTTAATCATAAAAGAGAAATTTCGATACAAATTTTTATGCAGCCATTGATCAATCGGCTCAGTGCCAATTACTTACAATGCAGGTTTTAACAACAAGAATCAACTTTTTTTGTTTTTTGTTTTAGAATTGAAGAAAAAAGTAAAAATAGGTTTTAACTTATTTGTTATTATTGTTGTGAAATACTAGATATTGGCCACTTTATATTTTATATTGTCAGACTGGGCTATAATTATGTTTACCGAGGTCAATTGCTTTAAAAAGTTAAATTTATACAAATACTTTGGTATCCAATCTTTGAAAGAAAATAACTTTTAATTAAAAACTAGTTCTGTGGTAAAGCACATTCTATTTTTTATCCAGTGTAAATTTAAGTTGATAGAGAAGTTATCTCACATAATCTTTGTTAAGTACATAAAAAGAACGTTCATCGGTTCAGTCTAGAAACTCCACACATAATCTTTATGATGCATTACCTGTTATTATAATGTGTAACTAAATGCCAATTAAATAACACTAAAACAAGCAAAATATTTTTCTGTGATCTTTATTTTGTTGAGGTTGTTGAAATTGATTTACATGTAAATGTTTATGTAGTTGAATGTTGCAAAATGAGCAAAAATTTGGTGGGAAAAAAACTTTTAAACATGCTTTTATCAAGGTTTATGGAATAAGCGGTCAGAAAGCAGTTTTTTTAAAGAAAATACAAAATTAGGACCATACACAAGAGGTGGTAGGAGCAGAACGAGAGGTCGGGTTTGTGATATGAAGGAGTGGGTCTGTGATATAAAGAACACAATGATAAAAGGAGCAGAACTACAGTAACAAATATTTTTACAAATATTTTAAACTGTTTAAAAAATTTAAGTAACGCTGTTTAAGACGGTCACTCTAACGACTATTGTTTAAACTGTAAAACAACCAAGGTTATTTAAAGCTTTTAGACATCTAGGTTGTTTAAACACACACAGTTGCTTAACATTTTTCAAATTTGTTGTTCAAAACATATATGGGATCATAAAAGACATTGCATCTTTCTCAGCCATAATACAATAGGATGTTGAGTGTTCAAGGGGGACTTGAGTTGATGGCTATGCCTCCGCCTTTCCACAAGAATAAAGACGTGCCTCCGGAGGCATAAAATAAACGTAAGGTACTAAAGTTGCAAAGTGTCTGAGAAAAAAGAATTGACAGTAGAACATGCCACACTGAACAATAGTAATTCTTATCATCAAGACAACATCAAATTTATTAACAATACAATTCCTACATATATATGTATACATTACAAATTTGTATGTAATTAGAGATGGTAATAAGCCACTAGACCACAGAAACATAAATATTACAATATTCAATCTATTAATTTCATAAACGTTTAGATTTATTAAACTGGGAGAAGATTGGCAAGGTATGAGCATTATGTGGTGAATTAGAAATCATTCTTATGGCTTTTTTCTGCAAAACATTTAATTTAGTAATGAAATAATCATGACCGTTTGACCAAGCAATATTACAATAATTAATATGAAAGAAAATTAGCACATAATATAAAATATCTATAATATGTCTTGGAAAATGTCTCAAATGGTAAATAATACCAACAAACTTGGCAACACGATTGCATACGTCACCAACGTGTTAATGCCATACTGTTAAAGATTCATCAATATGCATGGTAATGGTGGTTTCATCATTACACCTTCAGATTGCATCAAAATTAAAATGCAGGAAATACATTTCTCCATTTAAAGTTCAACTGTAACATTGAAAAAGTGGCATGAGCAATTTATTTCAGGACAGCAATTATTTTGTTCTACTTGTAATTGCAGTAGCCAGCACATTGAAACCTACCGGTATCTGCTCTGACAAAACGTAAACAGAGTAGAAACTTTGATTATGAAATTACAACTTGTTTCATGGCACACCTACAGATGTACATTGTATTGTAATATACATAGAATGGTTATGATTTATTCTTATACAAACTTGAAACTAATTCTATAACAGAATTTAACAGCACCATTCAAACTTCAACTGCAACATCATTGATAAACTTGAGTTGGCTTGAGCAATTTATATCAGCACAGCATTTTTTCTCAAAATGTATTACTTGATAAATTATGCAATTTATAATATTGAATATTGATTGTAGAATAAGGAATTTGAAGACCTAATGTATAAAGAAAGTGGAGTCTGCAGACATAGTTTGACTGGTTGCGCATACAGATGGGGGAAAAGGCTATTAACCCTTACTGTACTGGGCTCCCCCCCCCCCCTCCCTCAACATTTTTGGAGATTGTGCCGCAACCGCTTGGAATTTTGAATTGTCGTTTCATGAATTTTTTCCCTCGAGTCTTACGCACATTATGATACCATTTTCGTCAAAATCGGATATACCTGTAAGGTGTTACATAACAATTAGTATGCGCATGTCATCAAAAGTGATATATAAATACAGGTTTAGATGTATTTCTTCTAAGTGGGAGATATGAATTGATATCAAATTACTTTTATATGTTTCTCAAAGTAACTTGATGTATTCCAGAACAAAAGAATACATTAGAAATAAAACAATAGATATAATAAGAAATAAAAAACATTCAAATACATAAGAAAAGAAATATTAGAAAATCGCATCAAATTTGATTAAATTATTATTAATTACATCAAAATAATTATTTTGTGTTAGAAAAGAAGTTTCATATGAATAATGAGTTTCAACATTCAAAAAGTGGAGTCTGACAATTTTTGTAATGATTCTAGTTCCCTGTATATTTCCAGATTTGATATTGATGAATGCATAATTTGCGTATTCATAACTTATGCATTTTCAAATATCATAAAAATAATGAAACCTCATGAATTTGAGATGAAGGAAACATTTATTCAATACATTTTCAAGATTCTTCACAAGTCTACAGACAAATATGAAGAGTTTTCTGTAAAATGCATAAAATTAGCATTTTGCATAATTAATTAGGCTATA